>JAUCMT010000054.1:9385336-9407625 GCA_032357475.1 Enteromius thamalakanensis | reverse complement strand
TCTAGTCTTGTGTAAACTCCTTATAGATAAACCTGTAAATTCTGCTCCTCATTACAAGTATGGTAGAACTATCACTTTGTGAGACCTCATAGTGAACAGACAAAGATGCCAAAGGACAACATTCCAAAGAGAATCTTGAAATCTTCTCCTAAATGGTTCATGAGTCTGAACTGAACTGATCGAATTCCACATGTTAAAAACAGGATGCATGCAGAACATCTGTGTGCTTGGAACATTTGCAAAGATGTGAAGAAAACATCTTGGTGATCTTTCTCCACAACAAAGACCACCATTCATCCAACGCATCAAGGAGAAGCGACAGCGGCAACTAACAGAAACTTCAGACTGCTGAAGTCTTCAACATCAAATCGCAACTAACTTTTAAGAACTGCGTGCAAGGATATCAGAAAGCCAACCCTCCGACCAGAGACCACAGAAGATAGACGCGTCATCTGACCAGCTCAGAGCGGTAAACACAACAGTTTATAAGCTAAACTTCTCCTGGTTGGTTTCTCACGGGTTATGGTTCTAGAAACTAGTAGCAAGTGTTTGAATCTCAGCAAAGTTTTAAGTGGTTGTACAGAAGATTAGTTGACAATAAAAGTGTATTCTCATTATTAAGAAACATCTGCTTGTTTATTGTGTTTTAGAAAGGTCAAACATTGCTTAGATCCGAGCTACCCCACTCTTAGAACTAAACACTAAACTCAACACTAAACTGTTAACAGTAAGCATTTTGCAGAAAGATGGGGGCATGCTTCAGAAATAAATGCACTCACTTTGTTATAACAGTACTGCCTTGTACATTTATAAGTGATATATCTAGGAAGTCATGACACTTCAGTGCCGTGTCACGTCCGTAACGATTTACATATACGTTTACACTGTATAATATGTATTAAATGCAAATAATGTTTAACTTTATATACAAAGCCAAAATATGTTCATGCTAAATATGATGGACAATTCATTTTACTTATTTGTTCTAAACAACCTTAATTATGCTTTACGGACGTGACCGTTACGGACGCTTTATGGTAAATCATGAAGGTGACCAGCTCATATTTGTTCACCATGCTTTTGCTATTAAAATAAATGACTCACATTAAATTTATCTCTGTTACTGTATGATATATCAGAACATTTCAGAAACCAATTCATTCTAGTAACTTTTTTAAAAATATTTTTTTTTAATAGGAGAACATAATTAAACAATTAATAAAGAGAACATTATAAAAATTTTAATAAAGAGAACATAATTAAGATGTACATATCGTCTTAATTAAATTATTCTAAATATAATAATTACAGTAGTTAATATATAGACGAATATACGTGCAAAAAGTTAATCAGCTGATCGTCCCGCCATACCTTAAAGGACATGCTTCTTGCGTTTTCCCTCACTGTTTTTCCCACGCGCGCCCTCTATTGAAATATATAACAATTATATATAACCTTTGTGTACATAGGCCTATATATACGATTTTATATATATATATATATATATATATATATATAACATTGAAACACAAAATAAGTGAGGCTCAAATATTATTAACAAACGTGCGTGCTTATTTTAGCACCTCCGTCAGTGAACAAGTAGCCACAAAAATGCTAACATAAATCAATGAAACAATACATTTAAATAAGAAAGCAGACTAAATAAAAATGTTAGATAGGCCATTAAACAAACATTTCCTGTAAAAATTCCTAACAACGTTGCATGAACCTTGTGCGACAGCTCATCAGTTTTTAATACCAAAGTGATTACATTTATTAAAAACAATTGTATGTACAACATTGCAGCCTATATTTATCACTATTTTTTTTCCCCATTTGCGTCTATGATGCATGAAAAATACTTGCCTGATGTGGGTTTCCTAACATTGAACAACATTAAGACAGTTTTCTAATGCAAGCTGAACGTCCTTCTAGCGTCTTTCTATCTTCACTTTGCTCATGTTGGTAAAGCCACACACAGACTATGCAAATAAAATGCGTGCGCGGTGCAAAAACACTGGTCCATGCGCTCAGCATGTGTAACAGTCATGAGCACTGGATGTACCGGTGCTTAATATGAATAAGGAAATCACAGATATGCTGTTCTGAAAAAACATTGGGAACACTATATTGTGAGACCGCCCGCTTCAAATTACACCAGAGTTATTGACCGCTTCCGCGTTTTATTTGGAAATTTATTCCCGCACCGCAAGAAGTCTGGTCGCGGCCCGCGGCCACCTCTACATGGAGGCGCCTGTGCGATGTGAAACTTTATTTTTGCTTATAAAGGTAAGATTAATATTTTTTTGTAAACTGGTAGCTTAGTTTGTGTGTACTCACATTATCAACAAAACGTGTCTTTAAAGAAAACAAACAGGATACGCTTTCTGATGTTGAACGAGTGCTGCACAAAGAATGACCTAAATGCAATTGCCTCAGAAATGGTTAGAAAGCTACTATAAAATGAAATAATTTAAATTTAAAACAAAATTATTTCATTAGCTATGAGCCTAACCATAAAAATCCATTCTGGCATTGAGCAGATGGCTAGTCAGGATTGTCAACTTCATCTTTGCACAAGCTAATCTATAACAAGGTGATTGTCAGTTTAAATGTTATTAATTGTGCAACCTTACCATTACAGATGTCTCAGAGGGTTTTTTGGGTTTAAATACCCAGCAGAACCACAAATAGATCTCGGTTAAAGCATTTTATCTGATTTGACAGACAAATCAACAAGTGTTAATTTCAGACCAGTCACGTCCGTAACGGAGAGACGTCACGTCTGTAACAGTGGTTTTTCCTCATGAATGAAAAAATGAAAAACTAAATACAATAAATATTTTTGTTCCACGGAGAGCCAACCCTTATCCCTCCGGCTAGTATTATTTCTTTTGGCTTGTGAATTTGAATTCGCAGAATTTCTACAAAGTATGTCGACTCCCAAAAACTCAAGTCATTTTTTGTCACATCCGTAACGCATGCATATTAGCCTGATTTAAAATATAAAACACTTATATAGAGTGATTTTTTTTTCTGATGCCTAAACTCTATGGTTAGGGGTTTAGAAAAATATAAACAGATGTTTCAATATATTGTTAACATTTACTTTCTCTGAATTTATGTTTATGTTTTTAGCCCAGAACTCCGTGAATGACACCCACAGCATTGTTACTGAATTTACACCTAGTTGCACTGAACTTTCCCGAGGTGGAGGTCGGATTTCCTGAGTCCCGAGCACAATGGATGCTGCATTATAGCATTAATTTAGCCATATGAGTTAATAGCTGGCACTAGAGTAGTCGTGAATGTCACAAAACAATGTTTTTTTTTTTATTACAGAAAAATTAGGCAAAACCCCATTTTTTAATATTTTATCAATAAGAAAAAAAACACAAGTTGTATGTACCTGGGGCCTGTTCCATAAACCAAGATTAGAGTATAAGCCAGGCTTATTTCAGTTAGTCTGACTTATTACCAGTTACTTTGGTTTGAAATAAGTCAGGCTATCTGCCATAAGCCTGGCTTATTTGGTAAACTTGTTTTCTGGAACAGGCCCCTGGTGTCATTCATGGGAAATAATGCTCTGAACATTGGTGTAAATGAGTTTTTTCCATATCTTAACACCCATCAGACTCTATTGTCTGATATAAAAGATTGTAAAAGACAAGGTACATATAAGACCATTTACCAAGTTTGAAGCTTATTCATTGAAATGTGAGGTTTCTATGGACATCTGAAAAGCCTTAAAGTAATAGTTTTAAAGAAAAGTAGAGAGCCAGCATTCAGGTGTAAATTTAGTAACAATGCTGTGAGTTATAATTCATGCAGTTCTGAACTAAGACTCTGAGCCCAGAAAATTTCATGGACCTGGCACAACTAGTTCTGGAGATATTTCAGTCTGAACATGGTCACTCAGATTGTGTACTTTTTTTTTCTCACAAAAAAGGCATCAGAGTAAAGATCTGATGTGTCGCGTTGTACAGCAGGTACATCCTTACAGGGTGGAACATGAGTTTAGGGAAAAATGTACAAAAATAAATATACTTCCACCTAGTTCACGTGTATGAGCAGCTGAAGTTTAGTCTAGTCCATAACATAATTTAATATATTCAGAGGTTATTATTTTATGGTTTATATTTCTAGTGGAAGTTGATTACTTTGCACTGATAGGGGCCTGATACGACTGAACATCAATATCAATTAAAAGGTTTTCAAATATTATATATTTAAACTAATAAATAATAACTAAATGTCTATTATCTCTGTTTAAGTGATAAATTAGATCTACTATATATTATTTCATAAGTTATTTATAAATATGTGACTATTTTGGAGAATATATGTGTACAGAAATCATAGAGACAGAAAAGTCAGTGAATAACAGCAATCAACCTCTACGGGACGACTAAAGGTGAATCTAGTGAAGGTCAAAAAATATTAAAAATAAACTGGAATAAGAGGAAACAACTGAAGAAAATAGTATGTATTAATAAGTGAAGTACATTTAAAAAAAGCATTAAAAAAATATTAAACAAATTGTTTTAATGTATAATTGAACTTCTAATAACTTCTACCTGCAAATATTCTAATTACAACAAATTATCCACAACATGTATCAGGCAGCAGTACTCCTGGGGGCTGTTCCATAAAACAAGTTTGCCAAATAAGCCAGGCTTATGGCAGATAGTCTGATTTATTTTAATGCAAATTAACTGGTAATAAGTCAGACTAACTAAAATAAGCCTGGCTTATACTCTAATCTTGGTTTATGGTACAGGCCCTATCAGTATATAATAAAAACATTGTTTACAACATTAAACATAATAATAATAATTATTATATTGTTGTTTATAAACATTCCACTTAACATTTTTAAATATTAAAAATAATATTATCATTAATATTTTTAGTGTATAAAAATAATGTTCTTTATGTTATTTATTTTAAAAAACTGTCGATAGGGTAAAAACATCATTAAATGTTACAAACATTTCACTTAACGTGTTGAAATATTTTAAATAGTTTATTAGTATTGTTTATATATTTATTATATAAAATAATGTTCTATCTATTTTTATAATATTTTATCATTTATTATTGTTATCATTATTATTATTAAATAAGAAAATAGTTGTTTGATGTTTGTTGGAGGGTTTAAGATATGACTGCATAACTGTATGACTACCCTCAGGTTTTTTGTAAGCACGAGAGGTAAAACAAATCTGCTTTTGCTAAAACCTAAACTGGAAAAGGCCAGGAAGTAAAAATACTAGCCTAAATAAACTGACTATGGCTGAAGCCCAGAGCTCAGAAATGAAGGCACTCATTCAGACTTTAAGTCTTGAGACACACCATGCTTTTTTTTTTCAGGGCAAAGCTAGAGAACAACAGCCTTGGGGAAAAGTCATACTCTCATAACCAGTCTTGAAATGTTCTGTGAGATATTAAAAGTAACAAAAACATTTCTAAAATGTTTATTTAGACTTTGATATTCCCTAGTTAATATCATGTATCAATATACACATGCTATATGTTCATTTATGCTTATATATATTTGATGTGGTGTTATATTTTATGGTTTAAATGTATTTTTATAACTATTTTAACATTTCAAATGATAAAAAAAATAGTAAAGTCGAACTAAATAAAATATAAACTCACCAAATGTGATCCAAATGCAGCAAAGGCGAATATACTGTGTATGGACTCTGTGGATACTGTGTTTATCCAGGTCTGTTTCTCTCCGCCCTTTTCGGCTCACTAGTAAATTGGAGGGTTTTTTTGGGGTCAGCTTCAGCAAACGCCCATTTCCTCGTCTCTGAGTTAGTGCTGTAGTCCTGCACACAGTCCCATCAGATCCTCCTTGTGTGTTCAGGAAACGCATGAGCATGGGCACACGTCTCTCTTTCCACGCCGGCCGTTTATCATCTCAGAGGGTGTGCGCCGAGTTCCTATGGGCTTCTATCATAACTTCAATCTCCTTTGATGATGTTGATTATATGTGTGTGGGTTTCATTCATCATCGCCCAAGAGATGGAGTTCTGGTCATTTAACAGGGATGGGAAAGCCACCTTAATCGGGAAAGCAACAGGAACCTCAATGTTTATTTGTCATACTGTGTACAGTAAATGTAAATGGACCCGGAAAACTATAAATATATTTCTATATGTTATATGATCTATGTCTGCATTCGTTCTATAAATGTTACTGACACATTCACCTTATAAAACAATCTTTACATAACAGAAAATACATTACTTTTCATTGGGCATTTAAATAAGTATATACATTCATTCATTTATTTAATAAAAAATAAATTCATATAACAAGTTCATAACAATTGCATTAGGTTAATGGTTTAAAGCTATTTTGCTTTTTTAAAAGTCAGTAACTTACATAACTGTACATTACAACCCGAAATGCTTGCTGTTTACTATTTTTAAAAATATTTAAAAATTGTATTGTTGTTGTTGCTGTCAATTATTAGTTATTATTGCTAATTGAATGTGCTTTAGAGATGAGGCATGAATTATTGTTTTAATTATTCTTTTTTTTAGCAGTATTTGTGTGTGTGTGTGTGTGTGTGTGTGTGTGTGTATGAGAGAGAGATTAAATTTATTCAAATAATATAATTGAAAATAATGACAGAAACAATTTATTATTTATGTTATTTTTAAGTTCATATAACATGCTCCTAACAATAGCAGTAGGTTAATGGTTTAAAATATGTGAGCACATTTTGCTGTTTTAAAAATAGTCAGTGACTTATAACCTTAAATGCTTTCTGTTCACTAGTTAAAAATATTTTTTAAAACATCTACAACAACAACAATAGTGATAATAATAATAATTATTATTATTGTGGTTGTTGTTGGTATGATTGTCAATTATTAGTTACTGTTATTAAAGGTAAAAAAATCTTTGATTACATATATGCTTCAGGGTTGAAACATTATTATTTGAATGATACATTTTAGTATTTGTTATTGATATCTGTGTGATTTGATGATAATAATGATAATAAATAATAATATTACACCACATATGTTTTGTCAATAATGTGTCATTAATAGGCAGGCACAATAAAGGGACAGCGGGTCACAGCTGTAATTCCTCAGGGCTGCTCGACTGGTTGTGGTTTCCACGCCAGTCCAGCAGGGGGCAGTATTAACTCCGTCAGTCACACATCTGGACTCGTGTAAACTTCGCAACGTCTCAACGTCAGAGGAACAGCAATGGCGACGAGGAGCTCTGGGTTTTCACGGACCCAAACAAGCAGAGGAAACTCATGTAAAAACATTTTTAATAAAATCCGACAAGGCCAAATCACGGGCGTTGGGTTGACCAGAGTGTCTCAGGTGAGATCTTAAATAACACGAAGGGCTAAACTGTCTTCAAAGCATTTCTTAGACAATGTTTACATACGAGGGCCTGAAGAGAAATTAATATAAAACAGCTCTCAAACAAAAATATACCGCATTTAGACAATATCACTTGCTTAAGCTACATAGTGGTGAAAGGGTCAATGCTAATAAGAAGAGTAAAAAAGCAGTGTTTGACCTGTGTGACACTTATTTGCAGTTCTTGACAAGTGTTATGATTTTGCTCTCAAATGCAGTTTCCTGTGGCTCTGCTGGGAGAGAGGGATAAAAGAGCTCAATGGCAGGGGATACCGGTGTTATTGAGGAGACTTCACGAGAGCAGTCATCCTAACAGTGACCTCTCCAAGATTCACACTATGGTCATGGTATTCAAGACTTACGTGTCCATACACGCAGAATGTTCTCGCTATAGTTTGATATCAGATGTTAAGTGGGTTGTTTTGTGACTGTGCAGGAGCTGTCATCGCTGCTGTCTATGGAGGCTATGTCATTTGTCACAGAGGAGCACAAAACGCCACAGGAGTCGATTTCTCCAAATACGTATACGTTTGACTTGTTTGGAGGAGTTGATGTGAGTTTTTTTGTAGTTAAATATTACTCCTTACTAATCCTGATTAAAAGTATCTTAATTGTATTCAGTTTGAAGGCATTCATGTAAATAATTTCTTTCGTCTTGAATTCAGTTTTTACTTATATTTAATTAAGAGCTCTGGGAGCCTGTAAGAACATATACCGTTGTAAAGAAGGCAAGAAGTGTGAAAAGCAGTGGTCCTTGTACTGAGCCTTGTGGTACTCCATACTGTATTTGTGACTGATATGATAGCTCATCATTCACTGCTACGAATTGATAATGGTCAGACAAGTAAGATTCGAACCACACCATCATTTTATAATCTATTTAAAAGAATGTTGTGGTCGATAGTGTTACATAGTTTAAAATTCTATTTCAAATAAATGCTTTTTGAACAGCTCAACATTTTCAACATTAATAATAATAAGTTTCTTAAGCAATAGATCTACATACTTGAACGACTTTAAAAACACATTAATACAGTTATTTTATGATACTAAACAGCTTAGTAGCTAGCTGTAGATTTAGAAACAAACAATAGTCAAAGCAGAGTTTATACTATATGTAATAATTACTTTGATATACTGAGTTTCGCATCATTCCATTGTGAAATTTACCATCATGCTCTGTTTTTATCTGTCTGTAAATATTGTAATACATGGTATTTTATTATGACATTGATACTCACAAGAATGTAAGTGGCAAGCTCTTCAAGCGCTGTCACATGTTCGTAGCTTTGTCTTCTCGTTCCACTCTTACAGTGTGGAAGAAACAGCAGAAACTGAACTGAACTTTGAATCGAAACATTTTAATTAGAAACTAACCAGTTTGACTTGTACCATAATTATCATAATTGCAGAATACAGATTTGTTAGTCACTCTCTACGCTTTTGTCGTTCATCCACAGTTATTTGTAGAGATTCTGATGCGACCAACGCTCACAGTACAGGGAGACCTACCCATATGTAAGCTTATTTAAACAATAAATCCAAGCTATTATAAATTTAAGTACAGAAATAATACTTGTTTTTATTAATGATGCCCCAGTCATTAAAGGTTTGCTTCATTATTTTCAGTGAGTGATGATCTCATCAAGGATTGTCTAAGCGTTCTGTACAACTGCTGTATATGTGTAAGTAAAAAACAATTTGTATGACTCCGGAAATAATAGTTCTCAATTATTTAGATTGCTTCCTTATGAGTAACAGCCTCTGCTTTTGTCTGACAGACAGAGCGCGTTACAAAAAGCCTTGCAGGGAGGGAGGATTTTGTCACGTTCCTGTTCACTCTCATGTCCAATAAAAAGGTGTTCTTACAAACTGCCACTCTTATTGAGGACATTCTGAGTGTTCGAAAGGTATGAGCCAAAGCATATACACTGTTATTTAAAGGTTTGGATTCAGGATAGTTATGTTTTGAAAAAATAATGCTTATTACATTATTTTAAGAAGGGCTGCATTAAATAGAATTGCTAGTAAGACCTTTTTTGTTACAAGAGATTTTTATTTTAAATACTAGCATTGTGTATAATTATTATTTTTTTGTGAAAATATGTTTATATTTAATATTATTTAATATAAAAAAAAAATCTGGAAATTGACACACATTATACTATAACATAGAGCCGCACGATTATGACAAAAATCACAACTGTTAATAAATTGTAATTGCAATTATTAATTATATTTATCACAGTTTACACTGATGTTTATACAATTTTTTTTTAAGCAGCTGCCATATTTTTACACAAACTAAAAATGTATTTCATTTCTATATTATTAAGCCTCAAATGTTAATTGTACATTGGATTGGTTTATTCTTTAAATAAAAAAGCAAAACTATGAATAAAACTAACATTAAAACAATGGAAACACCCGTAAGATAACCTGTAGAAAGAAAAAAAACACATCTTAAGCTCCCAGAATAACATAAGTAGACTTTGAACGATTACATAATTGTGGCATCTGTAGTTGATTGCAATTAGAAAATGAATTAATTGTGCAGCCCTACAATAATATGTATCAGTTTCCACAAAAATAAAAACAGCACAAATGTTTTTTAAATTGATAAGAAATTGAGCATTAAATCTGCCGGTTAGAATTGAAGACCGGGGGAATGATGCTTAAAAATTCAGTTTGCCGTTGCAGAAATAATTTACATTTTGAAATATCTTAACTGTGTTGTGTGTGTGTGTTTTTTAAGGGTTGTTAGCTGAACCCTAGCCATGCAATAAATCACTTTTTGGTCATTTTAATCTTTTAGGAAATCATCCAGCTTGAAGAAATTCCCAATTTGGCCGGTCTGGTCCAGAGCTTCAACCAGCAGCAGCTGGCCAACTTCTGTCGTATCCTCTCAGTCACCATATCAGAGCCAGATGTGGGTGTAGATGACAAACACACTCTCCTAGCCCGCATCACCCAGCAAAAGACCAGCACATGCCTATCACGTGCAGAGAGCAACCAGGGTTAGAAAACACAACTACAGTTAATCCCCACGAAATGTTGACAGGGTTATAAATGCACTATGATCTTTCTGCAGTGACTCTGGTGAATATCCCAGGCTTTATTGAGCGACTTTGTAGGCTCGCCACACGGAAAGTTACAGAAGCGGTGGATGCCTCAGCCCGACTGGAGCTGGAGGACTGGCACAGTTGGCTTGACAATGCGTTAGTTCTGGATGCTCTCATGCAGTTAGCAATTGAAGAAGCAGAGCAGAGCAGTACGGGTGAGACCCTCCTTTCTTTCCTGCTCTGCTATTTCTTATTAGCTGCGTTATTTGATCTCACCAAGTTTTGATTGGCTGTTTTTCAGAGTCATCTGATGAGAGCTCCCTTTCTTCTAGTCCGCTCAGACACAGACTGCCCCAGTCTATGAAGATCGTACATGAGATCATGTACAAAGTGGAGGTTCTCTATGTGCTGTGTGTGCTGCTTATGGGCCGACAGAGAAATCAGGTAATGTGATGGGGTTGAATTATAATACATGTGACGTGGAATGAGTCAGGATGATGTCCTGGTAATAATCACTTAATAATGTTGGCTGACTAGTGTGTTTATATAGAGTTTGAAGTTTGATTGAATTTAAAGTAACAGTTTTCTATTTAGATATATTTTTTTAAAAGTAGTTAATACAATTGTATCAATTTTGTATTATGACATTAAATTAGCTTTTTTTTATACGTTTTTACTCTTGTGGCAGGTTCACAGGATGTTGGCAGAGTTCAAGTTAATTCCAGGACTCAATAACCTGTTTGATAAGCTGATCTGGAGAAGGCAGCCTTCTGGTCACGTCCTGCATCGGCAGAACCAGAACTGTGACTGCAGTCCAGTAAGAAGCAGCCCTTTATTACTCTGAATTATTTAAGACTCTTATCTATGGATGGTTACAGCTCTTTCCCCCTCTACATCAGGAGATCTCTTTTAAGATCCAGTTCCTCAGGCTTCTGCAGAGCTTCAGTGACCACCATGAGTGAGTAACACAAAGATGCAAATAGTGAGAAAATGTTCTGGTCTGATAGGAAACGTTCTCGTTCACAGGAATAAATACCTTCTGCTAAGTGGACAGGAATTGAATGAACTGAGTGACATCTACCTGAATGCAAACATCTTTGAAATGGAGGCATTGAATAACACAGACAGGCATGGGGACGCTTTTTGTATCATATTACTTCCATAGTTCTTCCATATCCAAGTTTTGAACTGCACATTAATTGGTTTATATTATTTGGGTTAAAGGAACCTTGTCTGTGATGGTAAAAAGGGTCTTCTTACACGGTTAATCTCAGTCATGAAGAAAGAGCCAATTGATTCTTCGTTCAGGTGAGATCTTTAGTTACATTTTCTAATATTTTCTTACGCTTGCAGATCCTGTTATTTCATAATAGACGTCTCGAGTTTGAAATTTCTTCATATCTCGCCTCAGGTTCTGGCAGGCAAGAGCTGTGGAGAGTTTTCTGAGAGGAACGCCATCATATGCTGATCAAGTGTTTCTTCTCAGAAGAGGCTTGTTGGAGGTAAGACAAATATGTCATTTTACATTACATTGCCTGCGTGAACATCCACTTTCAAATATTACTGTATGTATAATCAAATAAATGCAGTCTTGTTGAGCATTAGATAATTCTCTCCATTAATTCTGTACTGTTCTAAGACTATTAAGTCATCTCATGATTCTCTTTTTTCAGCATATTTTATACTGCATCATCGACAGTGGCTGCAAGTCACACGACGTCCTTCAGAGCTACTTCGACCTTCTTGGTGAACTTATGAAGTTCAACATCGATGCCTTTAAAAGATTTAACAAATATGTCAACACAGAGGAGAAGGTGGGCTTACAGTCAGACTCTGAGTTTTCACACTGAAATAATCCATAGATCTCAAATCTGTCTTTCTCCCTTTTGACGCCTCAGTTTCAGATGTTCCTGACTCAGATCAACAGCTCTCTGGTAGACTCTAACATGCTGGTGCGATGTATCGTCCTGTCTCTGGACCGCTTTGAGAGCCAGACGAAAGATGTGAAAGGTTTGACTCGGAACAACTGAACGGTTAATTGTGAGATGGATAAGCGCATTAAAAATGTGTCTTTGTCTCTTTCTCAGTGGTTGAAGTGTTTTCAGAGTGTCGCCTTTTGTCCTACATGGCTCAAGTGGAAAACAGGTTGTCCTTCCTTTTCAGACTCTCCAGCATCATCAATGTTCAAACCCTCACTCAGGCAAGTTATAAGATTTGTGTGTATGTGGGTGGTCGACTGGATGCCAGTATTGACACCGGGCACAGGAGCAGTAGCAAGAGAGGTGTATGCATCTTATTCAGGTTTAGCTAAAGTCCTTCAAATCTTCGCAATTTATGTAAAATGCTTAGTTTGTGAATATTCTTCATAAAGCTTAAATCTTAAGATGTTTTGGAGTTATGAAGGATGCAATACTATTCTATAGGTACTCAAGATGAACATGAAATTGCGTTATGTCCCCTTTAAAAATGATCAGTAAAATATCACATTCCAAATATGTCTTCATAACAAAAAGGTTCCCAGCTCCTGTTTTATGCTGTAGTTCAAATATCCAAAATGATGAGTGGAATCATCTCCGTCAAAGGGGTTAACATTCTAGATATATTCACAAATACATCATAAATGCAATGCATGCATTCATAGGGTAACACTTTTTTCATTTCTGAATGAAATTAAATGAATTTAAGAATGTGTTTAAAACTCTACAATGTTATACTCATTACAGTGTTATAATTTAATGTATGATCAGGGTTAGGATGAAGGTTTGGTTTAGTGTTGTCTGCATGTAGTTACGCATAATTTATAATTATTACTATATAGCAAGTGCATGTAACAAGAATGTCACCATTAACAAGGTGTCTGATTTTTTTTATTATATACATTTGACCCTTTAAACTGAATGGCATGATTTTGATCCATTGCAGGAGAACGTGAGCTGTCTGAACACCAGTCTGGTGATTCTGATGCTGGCGCGGAGGCGGGGTAAGTTGCCTTTCTATCTAAGCGCTCTACGAGAAAAGGAATATGCAGAGAAATATCCCGGCTGCCTGCTCAACAACTTCCACAACCTGCTGCGCTTCTGGCAGCACCACTACCTCAACAAGGACAAGGACAGCACCTGCCTGGAGAACGTGAGCTCGGCTCCACTGACCAAACACAGATATCCTCTCTCGGGTTGTGAGCTCTTAAAGCATAAACTTTTCTATCTCTTTCCAAAAACAGAGCTCTTGTATTCCCTTCACCTACTGGAAGGAGACTGTCTCAGTACTGCTGGGCTCTGGAAGAAGCTCACACTGTGCTATTGCCTCCTACATTGATGAAGCCTACAGGGAGCTGGACAGAGACTTCCTGGAGCTGTGACTATAAAGACTGAGAGACTCTCTTTACATCAGAATTACATCATGTCTAAGTTTATAAGACCTAGTCCATTCAGATACATTACAGATTAGGTGTGTGTGTGTGTGTGTGTGGGGATGCAAGTGTATCTGGGTATTCATGGTGCTGAGGGTATTGATCTGCTCGTGTTCAATAGCATGAATGTATGTTGGCTCAAAGTATTAAATGTGAAATGAATGTGCTTGGGAATAAGTAATGCCACTGTAGGTGTGTTTGTGTTTGCAGTGGCACTAGGGTCTGGATGTTTTTTTAGCTGATAGAGTTACAGCTGCCTTGTTCTCTAGTGCTGATTTCTCTCGCCTCCTGTAGGTTGGCTTGTCAGTTATGCCTTCAGACATGACAAACTCCTGGAAGTAGTCAGGAAGAGCCTCACTGCCCACTGGTCCCTTTCTGCAAAAAAAGACTTGAATTCAGGGACACTAAAATGTCTAATATTGGTGATTGGCTTAGTTTACATACTACCTGTATATTTATGTTATTATGTATGTAGTTCTCACTTGACCTAAAATTTACAATTTTCAGCCCCGAACTCACAGAGTGACGACACAAAATCGACAGAAGAAATAAAGATCCTGTTTTATCACAAGCATGTGGCTGTCTGTATGGCGATAATTCATCGGTCAGTTTGTTGTGGAAGTGTAGGGAGTAAAATTTAAGGTTATATCTGATATTTTTCTGGGGTTACTTTATATTTTATGTAATCTACAATCTTTGTTTTTCTGTATTGATAAACAGCCCCTTCTACTTGTCTGTTATTTTTTCGTCTCTCTTCAGTCTGACCAGGTTGTTTGAGTCAAGTTGGCATCGATCAGGAACTCTGGCCGGATTGGCACGTTTTTTGTTTTTTATGAGGTGAGGTACTTTTTAACGTTATGGTTTGTTGGATTACAAAGTGATTTTAAGACCTTTTATATAATCTCTGTGCGTCAAATTCATATTGGTTAACTTTTAAAGGGATAGTTCACCCAAAAATGAAAACTGTTATTATTTACTCCCTCATTTCATTCAAAATTGTGAAGACTTTCATTCAACTTTGGAACAAAAATTAACCAATTTTTGATACAGCCACAAAAACAACTACCCCATTAAAGCCCAGAAAGGTAATAAGGACATTGTTAAAATAGTCCATGATACATCAGTGGTTCAACCTTAATTTTATGAAGCCATAGATTTAGACATGCTTAAAATTTTTGCCCAGCCTTACTTTTTTGATCAGAATATATAACCGACAGTGAACTAAGAGAGATGGCGTTTTATGTGTAAACACAGACTTTGTACGAGCATGGTACTCTTGTAAATGCAAGTTGAAGAGAAGAAATTGTTAAAGTCATTATTTAAATGTTTTTTTTTTGTGCACAAAAAGCATTCTCGTAGCTTGATAAAGGTTGATCCACTGGTGTCACGTTTTGACTATTTTAATGATGTCCTTACTACTTTTCTGGGCCTCGAATGTGTCTGTAGCACTGCTGTCTATGCAGGGTCTGAAAAATCTCAGATTTCATCAAAATATCTTCATTTTTTGGATCCAAAGATGAACAAAGGTTTTGCAGCTTTGGAACAACATGAGTTTTTAATGACATAATTTTAATTTTGGGGGATCTACCCCTTTAAGTTAAATTAAAATTACAACTTTGTTTGGCCTCTGATTACAACGGCGTGAGAAATAGTAATGGAAAGGCCAGCTTAGTTAAATTACATTTTTCGTACCAGACAGATAATATATTTTAAATCTTATACATTTGCTTAATTTGAAATCATCATAATCAAAAATATACAATTCTAGGACACTAACAACAAAAAACCATTCATGGGTTTTCATCTCTGGAAGGAACATAAAAGTGTAGTAAAACTAGGAGAGTGGGTTTGGTACATTATTTAGTGACAGGTTGTGATGGACCAGAAAAACAAGAACACATTCTTAGCGTTTTTATTTCAAATGAATTTCTGTGCAACTTGACATGATCAAGCAAACATTTCCATTTAAGCTCTGTTTATTTATCATGTCCAAATAGCTTTTCAAATACCCTGTGGGTCCTTAAACTTAGTCCAGTTTCAAAGCAGCTGTTACAGAAAGGTACGAGAGGCACATCGTGCTGCTCTTCAGCTCTACTGTAATGACACTGATTTTCCAAAACATTGCAAATTAGGAGCTCTGAGACCTTTCCAAGAAGGACATATGAACAAACACTTAAAAAACTTTGCAAGACTACTGTTTGACATCTGAAAATTAGCATTTTATCTTTTGAAGGCTTCAATCACAACAAGAAAAATCAGCTTGCACTGACCTTCAGTAAGCATTAAACATTTCCAAACCTTTGTGCCTTGCAGCATTTTACCAAAAAGAAAGGAAAGGTACTTGTCACAAGATACATGACTCTTAAAAGTCATCTGGCTTAAGTCGGTCTTCACTCCACGATCTGTGAACAAAAAGTATGTTTATTATGACTTGCTTTTATTTTTTATTTATTTACACTTAAAGGAACACACCACTTGAAATAGACCTCAACAGTTGAGTTTTACTGTTTTTGAATCCATTCAGCCGAGTCTGGTAAGTAGCACTTTTAGCTGTAGCTTAGCATAGATCATTGAATCTAATTAGACCATTAGCATCACACTCAAAAATGACCAAAGGATCAGTCTAGGAACTTTGCTGCTGTACCATGAGTGCAGTATTTGCAATGATGTTACACAGCACCTTAAATAGCTGGGGACTTCTTTTAGGTGCTGCGTAATATCATTGTGCCTGCTGCACTCATGGTACGGCAGCAAAGTTCTTTGATTATTTCGCCGGAACGAGATTATAAATCCTTGTTATATCAGCCTAGAAAATCACAACTTTCCATTTTCTGTCGGTCATGGTAAACAATTTAACTACAGAAGAGTCGACTTATAAATAAGAAATAATATTGTAACTAATTTTTGAGCATGATGCTAATGGTCTAATCAGATTCAATGATCTATGCTAAGCTACAACCAAAAGTGCTACCGTCAGACCCAGAGATCGGCTGAATGAAAACTGTAAAACTCAAAAACTGTAAAACTTTTAATCTCTAGGAGAGTTGGGAAATGAGCCTATTTTTAAAAAAGTGGCATGTTCCTTTAAAGGGTGAGTTCACCCACAATGAAAACTAATTTAATTTTTTTTTATTGTACCAAACCTTTATGACTTTTTCTGTGAAATAGCATATTTTGAAATGTCTTAGTGTTGGACAGAAATCTCATTTTCGGGTGATCAATCTATTTCAGGATCTGAGATCAGTTAAGTGTGTGTTACCTTGACGACGTGAGTCTCTCGGGTGCGCACACGCAGCTTGTTGACCTGAGATTCGGCTATATCTGCCCTCTCCTCGGCTTCATCCAGCTCATGCTGGATCTTCTTGAACCGAGACATATTGCAGTTGGCCTGCTCCTCCTGCCATACAACAGTAAAATGGACAATGCCATGTTGTTGAATATATTTTTTCAAACACTATTTTGGCCCAATTCAACATAGGTTGATAACGTAAATGAACAGGAGATACGTACCGCATCCTCGGCTTGTCTCTTAAAGCTCTTTACTTTTGCCTGTAGTTTGTCGATGAGGTCTTGCATTCTCAGGAGAGTTTTCCTGTCCTCCTCTGTCTACAGACAGAACAATGTTTTAAACCTGCTGAAGATCACAGTGTTTTTATTTTCTCACGTCTTCTGTGAGTAATACCTGGTAAGTGAGCTCTTTAATCCTTCTCTCATATTTTTTGATTCCTTTTTGAATCTCTCCGCCCTTCTTCTGCTCACAATCCAGCTCTCCCTCTAGCTCTCTCACCTGAGGATTGAAATGTTCCCACAAATGTAGGTTAACCATGTAAAGTATGCTACATACAAGTCTCGACCAGAGCTTCTGCTCACCCGAATTTCCAGTTTCTGAATCTGTTTCTTTCCCCCCTTCAGCGCAGTCTGCTCAGCCTCATCCAGACGTATCTGCAGGTCTTTGATGGTCTGCTCCATGTTCCTCTTCATCCTCTCCAGGTGGCTGCTGGTGTCCTGCTGCTTCTTTAGTTCCTCTGCCATCATGGCTGCCTAATAAGACATAAATTTGGTCAAAAGCTATAACATCAAACAGTAGAAATTATTCTGTAACCAACACAGCTTAATAAGTTTTAGTAAGAACTCACATCAGTTATAGCCTTCTTCGCCTTCTCTTCAGCATTACGACACTCCTGCAGTGCATCATCCACCTCGCCGGACAGTGAGGACAGATCACACTCTAACTTCTTCTTGTGGTTCAACACCACCGTATTCTGTAAAGATCAATGATGAAAAACAAAAGATTATAGCTAAGTTGTCTGATGTCACCGCTGATTAGCTACTACTAAATATAACGTGGAACTCTTCATTTTCTGTAAAGCTGCTTTGCAACGTTTTGCATTGCGAATAAACTTGAATTGAATTGATTGAGTCTTACCTGAGTGTGCAGCAGGTTCACTCTCTCGGTGGACTCCAGAAGCTCGTGCTCAGCGACTTTACGCATTCGGTCTGTTTGCTCCACCACTCCACGCAGCTCCTCCAGCTCTGCAGTTAGCAGGGTGTTTCTTCTTTCTGTGACCGTCACTTGCTCCTTCAGGTCCTCACACTGATGTATAGTCTCATCTAACTCTAACTGCAGGTCCTGAAAGACAAACCAATTGCACTTGATAAAAGTACTAACATGCTAATTTGAATTTTTTGTGTCATACAAACCAATAGCCATGCGTTGATATTAAAATACTGGTAGATACAGACGAGCTGGTAATTATTTTAAAGATTTAAAATGCATTTGATTTTGTCTCAATAATAATAAAAAAATAGCTGTTACATTTTTTTAATTTAAAATGTTATTTTAAAGGCTACAAGTAAATTTAGGCATTGCAACATTATGAAAATGGATATTCATTTCAGATCTGCTAAAGATTACATTATAAGTGTTTTTAAATTATTTATGGTTTTTAAAGATGAACTTTAAACATTAGATTACATCCAAAGTAATCCACATGTTAAATTAAAGAAAATGTGCATGGACGATTAAATATTTAATATTAATAGATACCTATGGATTACTTGCATTTCCAGTTGTTTAAGATTTACTTCTTCCAACCCTTCCTTCTGTCTCACCTTGATTTGAAGCTGTAGGTTGCGGACCATTTTCTGAGACTCCACTGCTTGTCTGTTTGCGTGGTTCAGATGGATCTCCATCTCGTTCATATCTCCCTCCATCTTTTTCTTAACCCTGACTGCCTCATTACGTGCCCTGATCTCTGCATCCAGCGTGGTCTGCATGGTTTCCAGAGTCCGCTGATGGTTTCGACTGCATTCATAAACAGTTTAATGTGATTTAATAATATGCTGGAATTTTAATAGTTTGTTTGCTTGTCTTTCCCTTACCGGAGATTGTCAACCTCTTCATCTTTCTCTGCGAGTTTCTTTTCAACTTCAGTTCTGGTCTGGCAGAGCTCCAGCTGGATGCGTATGGTCTTACTCTCCTCATGCTCCAGAGTGCCCTGAGTCACACAGAGTTAGCAGCGCATTAGCTTTTTACCCAAGTATAGAATTATGAATGTCCACAGGTCAGCATGGTATCTCAGGTTCATCACCTCAGCCTCCTCCAGTGCTGCTTGAATGTTACCCTTCTCGTGGTCCAGCACCTTCTTTAACTGTTCAAGCTCATGGATGGTCTTGTTGCCATGACTAATCTGATCAGTCAAATCAGAAATTTCCTCTGCAAAACAAGCATATTGGTTGGGCTCATTTTGAAAATCAGTCTGGACCAAAATCAAATCCGCCTTCTTATTATTAATGTATGCAATTTCATATGCCCTGTTCTGAAGTCTATGTACAGTTTTTGTACCTTGCAGGTTCTTGTTCTCCCTTTTGATAGTCTCCAGCTGGTCTAGGGCTTCTTCATAAGAGTTTTTGAGCTTGAAAAGCTCTGTGCTGAGACTACGGGACTCTTTCTGAGAGCTTTCCAGCTCAGCCTGTGTCTCCTCAAACTTCTGCCTCCATTCACACAGGACCTGGACACAGTAATATAAATATGCATTAGCAAGAAAATAAATATGACCAGTGCCTGGTTAAATCAAATATTTAAATCCTTTTATCCTGACCTTATCAAAATTACGTTGCTTTTTGTCCAAAGCAACAGCCACAGCATTAGAGCGTTCCAAATCAATCATCAAATCCTCAATCTCAGTCTGCAGACGATGCTTGGTCTTCTCCAGCGAGGCACATTTGGCATTGGAGGCTTCCACTGCCTCCTCAGACGTTTGGAGTCGTGCAACAAGCTTCTTCCTGAAGCAAGATAATCAGGTGTTAAGTAAAGCAGCAATTTAGCTTGATCTGTGAACAAGACATGGTGTTACACCGATTGACAACATAGTGATCTCTTACTTGGCGTCCTCTAGTTCATCAGTCCTCTGAATGGCATCGGTCTCATACTTTGTCCTCCACTGTGCAATCTCTGCATTGGCTTTAGACAGAGCACGCTGCAGCTCAGATTTGGCCTCCTGCTCCTCCTCAAACTGTTCTCTCAAAAGCTCACAATCATGCCTGGATGACTGTACTGCATGAGCTAAACTGTTCTTTGCCTGGTACATAAACACAAACCCAGTATGACATTAAAGGTATGATATTTTTAGAATGCATCTGAGATTAATATACTGAATAAACAATATTTTTGAAACATTCAATAAGATTTTTGATATTCCTGTATATAATGTATTTAATGCTTGCTAAAGCTGCATTTATTTGATGACATGTAGTATTTTTAAATTTTTAAATATATTTTAAAATGAAAAATATTTTTTTGTAAACATTTAATTTAAATAAACTGAATTTTCAGCATTCATAATATAATATAATATAATACTCTTTATGCAGATTTTGGATCTAAGAAACACTGTTAAAATCTTAAGTGTCACTTTTAACGTTTTTGTCTACTTTTGCGGTTCCCAAATATTTAATCAGTAGTGTAAAAATACATCAGTAAGGCTTTTTTTCCCCCCCTAATGCTTTTCTTGTCTGCCACACTATTGTTATGTTTGATGTCTTTCTTCAGCAACCATTGAATAAGAATTCTGTCTCACTTTGC
The DNA here is from genome assembly GCA_032357475.1 of Enteromius thamalakanensis. Classification (NCBI taxonomy): domain Eukaryota; kingdom Metazoa; phylum Chordata; class Actinopteri; order Cypriniformes; family Cyprinidae; genus Enteromius; species Enteromius thamalakanensis. The sequence goes on along the minus strand of JAUCMT010000054.1, from coordinate 9,386,667 downwards.
ATTCCTCTTCTAACTGTTTCTTCAGCTCTTCCATGCTCTGGCTGAGGGCACTCTTTGTCCGCTGCAGTTGCATAACCAGAACCTCTCTCTCTTCCAGTCTGCGACTGACCTCGGCTGTTAACAGTAAGACCAAAAAGAGAAAGCATAGCCTTTACCAAGTGCATGTGGTCTTTTTCTAACCTTATTCAAGCTCTGTTTTGCCACTTATTTCTAAAACAAATGTAAATCTGAATTTTTATTTTTATTTCAAACTCATGTTTATTCTGTTTCATACTGACCGCTCTCTGTCTGGGACCGTGCTTTTTGAGAGGTGACATCCATTAGCTGCCTCTGCAGTTCCTCCACCTTGGCTTTAGACTCATTCAGCTGGTCTTCATACATTCTGCACATTTTCTCTGTTGTGGCCTGCAAACAACAGTCTTTCTGTTAACTCTCTCATTTGTCATAAAACAACCATTAATGAAGTATTTTTCCACCCAGTTCATGTTTACTCTGTATTTTTTAACCATGGGTAATAAGACAGTGGCATGATGAGTCTCAGAAACCATGAAAAGCACATTGAGATGTCTTACTTTAGCTCTGGAGAGATGTTCAAGGTTAGATGCCAGATCTTCAGACTCCATTCTGATTTCTGCCTTTTCCTTCTCCAGCTTCTGCTTGACCCTCTGCAGGTTGTCCAGTTGCTCCCCTAACTCAGCTACAGTGTCTGCATGCTTTCTCCTCAACATTGCCATAGTAGTTTCATGATGCAGTGAGGCTTCTTCCAGATCTCTGCGCATTTTTAAGAAGTCGGCCTCCCGCTTCTTGTTCATCTCGATCTGGGCAACCGTAGCACCTCCTGCTTCCTCCAGACGTTCACTTAACTCTTCCAGCTCCCTCGATACATCAGCACGCTGCTTGTCCGACTTTGATCGAGCTGCTCTTTCAGCCTCAAGTTCCTCTTCAAGCTCTTCAATACGTGTCTGTAAAAAGTTTACCGTTAAAGTAATAACTTATGCAAATGCTGAATTCTCTGTCACTAACCAAATAATTACCTGCAATTCCTTTATTTTTTTCTGCAGTTGCATAACCAAGGCTTGCTCCTCTTCAATCTTCGCACCTATTTGAACCATTTCAAGGTCTTTCCTTCAGAAAAGACCATGTACAGATTTTGTTAGAGCCACGTTCATCATAAAGCATAGCAACATAACATTATTATTATGGATCGACCGATATTGATTTTTTATTACCGATACCAATTATTTGCTTGTTTGAGCGCCCGATAACCGATATTCATAACCGATATTTTTTTTACTATTATACTTGACACAATGATTATAACACAACTGAAC
>JAUCMT010000054.1:9366931-9385236 GCA_032357475.1 Enteromius thamalakanensis | reverse complement strand
AAATTTTAGACATAAATGGAAGATTAGAAATGGGTCTGTAATTTGCCAGTTCACTAGGGTCTAGTTGTGGTTTCTTAATAAGAGAGTTAATAACCACCAGTTTGAATGGTTTAGGTACGTGGCCTAAAGATAACGACGAGTTGATGATATTGAGAAGCGGTTCTTCTGCTACAGGTAGCAATTATTTTAGTAATTTAGTTGGTACGGGATATTACAGGCATGTTGTTGAGTTAAAATGATGAGTTTATTTAACTCTTCCTGTCCTATAGTGGTAAAGTACTGCAGTTTTCTTTGGGTGTGACGAAGGTAGTTGACACAGTAGACGCAGTAGAATCTACATTGGCTATTGTATTTCTAATGTTATCTATCTTGTGCATTGACTCTGGATCGGCGGCCATCTTATGCAGTGACTCGGGATCTTTGAAAGGGTGATAAGATATCTACCCCTTGAATCAGTAAAGTATGTTTTCCTCATCCTCCAGGGGACCCACAGTGAGATTTGATCCACAATACATAAAAACAAAGTCCATCATTTCTGCCAGGGACCAATCAGGATCATCCTTGATCGTCCTTTATTTGGTCCTCCACCTCTTGAACCAGATGACTGCATGCTAAGAACCCCTCCACGCAATCCTCAATATATCTCCCACATTGGAAAATGGAATTTAGGTAAATGGTGAAACCAAAATGGTGAGTCCAAAAGTCAAACGGGAAACGCTTAGAGATGATGATTAATCAAAACTTTGCGATCTTCAGGCTGGTGAGAATGGCTTTTATAATGACACTAATGAGAGAGATTTTGACCCTACATAGGAAATGAGTTCCAGGGGCCACTTCTGACATTGGGAGATATCACTGCATCTTATTGGACAGCTTCCATCTGCCCAAGTGACACAAGGCCACAAAGCCTAGAGAGCAGGCCACATTTTCTGCACCAGACACAAATACTTTAAGAAAGAAGACCCCAGCTCTTTGTTTCATAAGATGGAACATCAGTAACTTGTGTCCTGGTTTTACTTCTGACCTGCAGTAGGTTGACAATGCATGCAAAACTGTTGTCATTGACAGGGAACTCTCTTGACTGAAAGATTACTTTGGGCAAATTCCCTATTTGATCATCCTTGTGCCCTACTCCCTTTGAAGGGCAGAGCCCATAAATTTAGTTTATTTAAGGGCGTAGGGCATTTCTGTCTTGTTTAAGGGTTTGGAACTCTCTTGGTGAAGAGAGGAATGGACCAAACGTTATTTTTGCTGTGTTTACACTTGGCATTAACATGCGATCTTTGTGATCTGATCAAACAGATTTAATCATCAGCATATCAGGACACGATGCATTTACACTTGTCAACATTTAAGTGGCTTCTGCATCTGGATATGAGATCAGATTGTGCACCGGACGTAGATTCGCTGAAATTGCTGTCAATCATTCATACAACTGGCTACAGTGTTTTTAGCCACATTTTGTTTTCTATGGTGTTACGTATGTCACTAACACATTTGCTTTAAATTTACATTTAGTCATTTGGCAGACGCTTTTATCCTAAGTGACTTACAAAGTAGAAGTAAGCAGAACAACAAGAGAACTAGGGCTGTCAAAAATCATGATACGAACCTAATCAAGGGTTTGGTGTATTGTTACAGCCCTAAAGAGAACATACAAGCTGTGACAAGTCTCAGTCTAGCACAGTGCACATAGAAATTATTCCTTTTTATTATTAAATATGCAAATAAATTTGACCAAAAAACAAATAGAATTGAATAGTTAAGTGCTAGTAGTAATTGGTCGATGGTTGGTGAAAAAGGTGCTTTTTGAAAATGGCTAAATTGATTGCTCTGATAGAGGTAGGTAGGTCATTCTACCAGCTGGGGACCGTCCAGAAAAAGGTCTGTGAGAATGATTTTCTGCCTCTTTAGAAAGGTACTGCGAGGCGTAGTTTATTTATAGAACGCAAGCATTTCTTCGTAGTCTTCAACTACCTCTGCATATCAGGACACAAAGATTGGATAACATTTCGATAGTTTTTTTTTTTTATGTGTATGTGGACAACATCCAGATACATGTTAACGCCAAGTGTAAATGCAACCTTGACAATGCTGTGTATGCATGCAGCATTCAGTGCTCCAACAGTTAAATATTACTTCTCATTATTATTTTATCTAAATATTGTCTCTATGTGTATTATTTACTATTAAACTTTTTTAAACTAAACATGCTTAAACTTGCTTGCACTACCGTCTTAAATCATATTTCTAGCACTGACAAAAATATTGTCCATTTGGAATTCATCCTTTGCCTGCCTACAGGAGACCTGACTGATCAGGGACGCTACACCTTCCTTTGGCAAAACACTTTCTTTGTCAGGGCAGTCTCTGAGACAAAACAAAGTACTTTAAGGCAAGTCATTTGGACATGTCAAGTTGCAGCCATCTTTAAAAAGTCTCTCGGGCATGCAAGTGCAGCTCCTATCTGATGTGGAAACATCAAATTTTCCAAAACTGTTCATCAAAATAATATCAAGCCTTCTAGTAGCTGCAGTTGTGATGACCCCAGCGATTAGCCATTGGCTTTTTTATTGGCAGAACTTTGTGTGATAGAGTATACATATTGAGCGATCACCAAAAGCACAATGTCTGACTAACCCAGACATTGGAACAAGGCCTGCCATGTTGGTAGGCCTTTTGTCTCTTAGAAATTGGGGCAAACAATGTAAAAAAGCACCTACCTTGGTATGGAGGTCCAATGATGTCTGTCATCCTCTTCACCTTTACTGGGTCAGACCCAGGAACTCTCAATGCTTTGGACAGCTACACTTGCAGGCCTGGTCAGCAGAATTAAACAGGATCACACAGTTTATCCACTCACAAACTACACTGGCCCATTCTAAATACACCAGAGGTGCTTGGTTCTGAAATGGCATTAAATAAAAATTATACTACTACTAATACTCAGAGGTGTTCTGAAGACTGACCACTAATGTCTGTCACGCAGTGTGGAAGTGAGTGACAGATAGGCAACAATTATTGTTACAATTAATGTAATATCAATGCAAACTGTAATAATATTTCATAGTATTAATGTTTTAACTTATGTAAAGATGAGATGTGTCCAAATGGGTGGCTGTTAGTTTAACGTACACATGTTATGTAGGGGTTTTGACTACCCAGAATTTCATTAAAATCATGTTTTTATATTTTTGTCGAAGTGATGTGGCGGGTGTGGGAGGATCTTACTGAAACCCACGCCGGTTCCTATGGGGACACAGCTGCTGTGTTTGACTTCAGCATCATGTCTTACAACATCCTGGCTCAAGATTTGCTAGAAGCGAACCCACAGCTTTACACACACTGTCCAGAGGAAGTGTTAGTGTGGGAGCAGAGACTCCGGGCCATCCTGAAGGAGCTCCAGATCTGGCAACCTGATGTAAGGCAACACAAACCCAAAATATATAATTATATTTTTTTTGGTTTTAAGCAATGTAGTCATGTCCTCTTTTGTATAGATTATTTGTCTTCAGGAAGTTCAAGAAGATCACTTCATAGAGCAGATCTATCCTGTCCTGACTGACACTGGTAAGGAACCAAACATAAACTGCTGCTGATGTAAACCTTAGGAACCATAACAGTGTCATAACAGTACATTTGACTGAACTGGTGCACATCTTCTGATATCATACAATAGATTTGAAATAAACAACAGGCCAAAATGTAAGCTGTAGAGTCAAAAAGATATTGGCACAATTAATGCAGAATGAAATGAATGACCTGATGTATACAGTAGTCAACATTCAAAGTGGATCAAAACTGTATATAAAGGCAAGCCAAGTCGAATTGGATGATAATATAATATTGTATTCGGTGAATACAACACGAGACCGCGCTCCGCAGCTAAAAGGTTTATTAAAAAGTATTGTCCCGCCGCAGAGAGAGAGCAGCCGTCAGCGCAGAGCAGCTAAAGAGTTCTGCGTTCAGATGCACGCAATAATCTTGCCGCAATGCCCCAGCAAAGATATTTATCATGAATGTGTCGAGGGAAAACAATAGGAAGACATTTGAATTATTTAAACATGAACAAGTGTTTTCTGAGTTGATCACAGATGAACTTCCTGATCCTCCATCTCCGCATCGATGCGCCTTTAAAGAGAAGTCATCTTTACCAATTATTTAATTTAATGAATGATTGTATTTTCCCCTCAAACGATGTGCTGCAATGGCGATCATGTGCGTAATTCTCAAAACGTCCACAAGATGGCGGCGTTTATCGGGGAACCCAATATTACAAAACCGATAACCGATTATGGTAAAATGCTTAAATATCTGGAAAAATATCGGGAAATCGATATATTGGTCGATCTTTACATATTATGCATGATGTCTGTAAAATCTTACTTCTTCAGTCTTTCCTCTAGCTGCTGTTTGTTGTTTTCTAAATCCATGGATGACTCGATGGATATCTTTAGATCTCCCTCAAGTTTCCGCTTCGCTCGCTCCAGATCCATACGTACTTTCTTCTCTTGCTCCAAAGATCCCTCTAACTGTTTCAGTCAGGAAATAACAAGTAGTGTAATAATAATTTTATTTCCGATTGTAAATCTGCTCTGTGATTAAGGAGTTATTGATTGTTACGGACTCTAAAGTTTGTCTCGTAGGGTTTAACTCAGTCCACTTCATACTCACATCATCCACCTGCTGCTCAAGTTTGATCTTGGCCTTGGAAAGCATGTTTACTTTGTTTTCCTCATTCTGCAAGTCTTCCAGAGCTTGCTGATGAGCATCCTGGAGGGCTTTCTTCTCTTTTGTCAACTTGAGGATGGTTTCATCCAATACAGCCATTTCCTCCAACAAGTTTTTCACCTGAGATAAGTAAAAAATTGATAATCATTGGAGCATCAAATGCAGACATTTTCCCATCCATGAGTGTGTCTCTTACCTTGTTCTCAGTGGCATGTTTTTCCTTCTCCACCTTGGCCAAAGTAATCTCTAGGTCATCCAGGTCTTTCTTCAGTTCAATACACTCGTCCTCAAGTTTGCGCTTCTTGGCCAAGATGGTGGCATTAACCTCCTCTTCGTCTTCAAGCCTCTCCATCAGCTCCTTAATTTTCCCCTCCATCTGGATCTTAGCCTTGATTAGCAGGTTACAGCGGTCCTCCGCATCGGCCAGGTTATCCTGCTCCTATGGGGTAAAATGTATTTGACCATATATATGCTGCATCAAGATATGATCACGAAGCCATCCAGAAATCATGATGTTAGAAACTATGTGATTCTGATTTGTGACTTGCTTCATTGATGTGAATCAACTCTGACACTAACCGCTTGAAGCTGTAAAGAGAGATCATTTTTCTCTTGCACCAGAGAGACCTGTCTCTCCTCAAACTCCTTCCTCTTCACCTCAGACCTCTCAAGAGCCTCTTTTAGTTTTTGGAACTCCTCCTTAAGTGTAGCCAACTCCTTCTCTGTAGCTGCGCTTCTCAGAAGAGGTTTGATCTTGAAGAACAAACACATCCATGGCCAGTTTTTGACGGCGTGAAAAGCACGGATGTTCCACTGAATGACCATCAGAGCTTCCCTGAGTGAAGATGAGATGGTGGATTAATTACATAATACGTGACTATATATTACATACATTCTATAGTATTTGAAAAAATACTAATTACTATACATATAATATATACAATACATTTATACAACAATAATTAAGGTGTAATCACCTTATAATGTAATAAAAAATCCTATGCATCTTAATTATTGTTTTCCAAAAAAGTTTTAAAAATAGTTTATTTAATGTAAAAATTACTTAAGGTTTATTTAAGATAATAATAATAAAAAAATCATATATTTCTGAATTAATTCACTTTTAACCTAATTTAAAATAATCTAATTTAATTTAAAATTTGTTTTTTAAATTCATTTTGTTTTTACTTCTCATATCAGGACAGTTGAAACACTAATATTTAGATACTATCTAATATCAAAATGAATTTAATTTCTTCAAATTAGTATCACAGAAGCAGTGTATTCAAGTCACTGTGTGAATCAGTTGCATTTAAAACATTTTAATTTGATTTAGTTTAAAATTAACAGATCTAGAACGAAATGTGAATCATGTTATTGACCCCAGCAAGGGAATTAATAGACATGTCTAGAAAGTATTACATAAAGCATCAGATGAATATATTACAAACAAAATCTATTATTGATTGATTAAGCCTAATTGAGGAGTATCAAGATAAAGTTTTTTAATAACTCTTTCAAACTTTCCTCTATTGTCATAGAATAAAAGATGCCCCATGTATTTTGCAGCCTGCACCTCACACTCCTGCCCTTGTTGTTCTAAATTAGCTCAGTATGTCTAGCACCAAATAGGGCCAGGCTGCCACACGCCATTGTTGCATGTGTTCTATATCAGTAATCCCACCGTGATGCTGAACATGCCTAAAGAGTAAATCAATTCCGCATTGCTGAAGCGGCGACACAATCAGGGACAGTCAAAGGTCAGGCAAAGGTTGTTGATTATCTAAAGCTGAACCCATTTGAAGAAACAAGAGGACTTAATCCCCTGTCACCTGGGATGGCATTTCAGCAATTTTCAGCCTGCTCCCAGCCATATCCATTCTAGACAAAAGAGGGTTATTTATAATAAAGACAGGAGGGGGAACTCTGGTGAGGAACCGTCAGCAACTGGTATGTGTGCTGTTCACTGGATATATGACCCACCTCCACACCTGCTTTTGGAAATGCCATTTGGGGTAGAGGGGGTTTAACCGGCTTTTTCTGTAGTGACCGCACACACACGTACAAAACATACAGACGCACGCCGGACACACGCCACAGGATAGTCCGCATGCACTTCGAACATTCCTCCCATAGATTTGCAGGCGGACAGGCCTGTGCACGCTCTCAACAGTTTATCACAGTGCTTACAACGGGCTCAAGTTAGCGAGATCTGCAATATGGCACTTTCTTTAGATAGTGAGTAATAGCAACTATTTGGACACTTTATAACCACTGACATCCGAAGGCACATACTTCTCTTTCATCATCCTCCTGCGCTCCATCCGCATGAGTTTGCCCCTGCAGAAGGCCTGCAGCAAGGTGAGGATCTCAGACAGACGTTCATCCCTCATGTCCTCCAGCTGCCCAAGAAGTCCCGCCTTAAAGAAAACCTAAAGGAGCACAGATTCAGAGGTCAGTGTAGCCTAGAATGAGTTTCGGGGACTGAATATAGTGAGTAGGAAGTGAGTGAGAGTGGACAAATTCATCAACCTTGCTGTGGCCAAACTTGTACTGCGTGTGGTCGATATCAAGAGACCCAAGCAACTTTTCTACAGCTTTCCTGCTGTCCATATATGTGTCCTCTGGGATGGCCAAAGGGTTCAGGATACGGTAGCTGGTAAATCATGAAGGTTTAATGTCATTTAATGTTGTTTAAATTGCTGCTTTTTCATGAAGCTAGTAAACAATATACTGAACGGCAAGTTCAGTATGAATAGAATCAAAGACTATAGATACGGTATACAAAGACTTAAAAACGGATGAGACTGCAATGCGTAATATGGTGGAATAGTCCCGCCTTCTGAATAAAACAGCCAATCGCTGAGTGGTAAAGTCACAGCCGTGGCTATTATAAGCTCAGGCTCTCACAGAAACCAGACAAGCGTTTATGACTTCACATGTGCATTAAATGGTTTCATTTACGATTTTGTTGGCAAATTTGAAATAAGTAATGATATTGTGAGTTAAACTTGTTGTTGAGAATTTAGGATTGCCCCATTCATTTAGATAGGATTGGTTTTGGATGCCCGAAATAGAGGCATTGCAAATGTGGCTGCCGAGTGGAAAGATTTTCCTTCAAAGGGACTTTGGTAACATTTAAATTGAAAATCAAAGATATATAGATGGGTAAAATTCTATTTTTGTCATTCCATCATTATTATTCAGTTCCATGTGTGTTGATGAAAATACAGATGACCCATGAAGAAAAACTAACCGCTGTTTGAACTCTGCATAGAGAATGCGGTTAGGAAATCCCTTCCTGCAAATGCGGATCCCTTCCAGGACTCCATTGCAGCGAAGCTGGTGCAGAACCAGAAAGGGCTCCATCATCCCTATCAGATACAAGAGCAAAAGCTGAAGACTGACAATGTGTTTACGGTAGGTTTATGGAGTTGACTGGTTTTATCCTCTGCACTGTGATTTTTTTTCTACCTGGGTTCTTTGTCTCATTGGGGATGATGCATCGTACAAAATGAGGCTGGGTGCTTCTCAAATTAGTCATCAGCTTGTTTAGATTTTCCTAGAGTCATAGAGAAAGAAAGATCATTTAACATGGAGTCCATAATACAACATGTCCAGCTTACTGATTCTACACTGTTAACTATTAGGTCACATCTTACCTGCATCTTTCAATCTGGAGCTGGTGAAAGCTGAGCCAGCACAGACTTAAAGTGATGTTCATGGGTCAGATTACCTAAACATCACTGCAAGTCTTAACTGGCTCACTCTCCAAGACATTTCCGATATCTATATAATTCTAACTGATATTCAAAGAATTAAAAAGTGGCTTATCTGGTACATTTGACCCACCTTATGCAGCTGGGACACGGTTTGAAACGATGCTCCTTTCTTCCTCTTCTCTTTGCTCCCTGGCTTTGCTTCTGTACTTGTAAGTATACATGTTAAACACCTCAGTACAATCAGGTCCATTGGAATTAACTCTTGAATATCTTTTGTAAGAATATGCACCTGAATCTAAGCCGATGAAGTTCTCGAAGAGGGTCGCCATTAACTTGTTTGACGTCCTTTGGAAGATTCCCACCACTGTTTCATTCAGAGGATCTCTGTTTTTGTCAAGCCATCCATTGATGTTATACGGCACCTGACGACATACATTTCTATGTGAATTGATTTAAAATTTTAAGTGAATTATAGCGATTAAGGCTTGAATTATCACCATTGTGTCATGCAATAACCTCAGCATGGTCCAGACTATCCCTGTTACTTAAATGGTGCCAATCTATGGCAGCAATGCATACTGTAAATTGCTTAACAAATTCCACTGGCTCCAGTTATGTGGCTTATAAAGACTCTATTGTATGCTATGGTAAAAATAGCCTTGAAATATGTGTGTAAATATGAAGTTATTTCCACTCACCACTCCGGCGTAGTGCACCAGCTCAAAGTGAGTCTCATATTTGCGTTTTTTGTCTGGCCTTGGTTTCAGGAAGTTGGGAGACTTGCCAAGATGATTATCGTAGAGTTTAGCTTTGAAGCTGCTCTCTGTGGCTTTAGGGAACATGCACTCCTCTTCCAGAATAGAGAGTATACCCAAAGGCTGCAAACAACGCAAGAGGGATGTAACAGCTAGTGTACTTATACAAATGCTTTCATAAAATTATATTTCATTCTATATCAACCTTCTCAATGAGATCAATGCAAGCCTGCAAGTCTAATCCGAAGTCTATGAAAGTCCACTCTATGCCCTCTGTCTTGTACTCCTCCTGTTCTAGGATGAACATGTGATGGTTGAAATACTGTTGGAGTTTCTCGTTTGTGAAGTTGATGCACATTTGCTCAAAGTTGTTTAACTGTTCAGGAAAAAAGAATGACGAGTGAGTAGCGTATAGGGTTGGGTATCAAAAAACATTTCCTGTAGTTCTCTATTCAATCTGACTTTGATTAATTTTAATTTCCTTTTACTTAGGTGTGCATGAGTTGCAATGTCTATTTTGCTTATATAAGAGACATTTATTGATTATTCTTGTTGATTCAGTTACCACAAATTTAAAGAGCACATTTAGTAAATGATTTATCAGAGAGAGTTTTTAAACGATTCGTTAAAAGTTTCTGAAAAATGAGTGATGCGATGCAAAGCAATAATCAGCTGACTTACTTCAAAGATCTCAAAGCCTGCTATGTCCAGCACTCCTATGAAGAACTGCCGAGGGATGGCCGTGTACAGGGTTTTATTGATTCTGCTCACCAGCCATTTAAACATGCGGTCATATGTGGCCTTGGCTAAAGCGCCGACAGCGTAGGTCACCTGTTACGACACAAAAGCCCAAATGCTCTCATTGCAAGATAGAATTATACAGCAGAATATCTGTTTATCATTACTCTGACCAAACTGACTTGTTCAACTGTTTGTCCTTTGACAATGTACTCATTGCCCACTTTCACTCTGGGGTGAAGCAGTCCCTTTATGAGGTCAGCTGAACTGATCCCCATAAGATAGGAGGCCTTATCTGCACCTGGGTAAAAAAACAAAAAAAAATACTGGGCTAAGTCAAAGCAAGACACTAAATACTAGCGTTGCTTATGACAGAACCCTTCTTACTTTCAGTGCCGTCTGCCTCGGCTTGCTCTTCTCTCTGCCGCACTTTGAACTTCATGTTGCCGAAGTGCATGATGGCACCGACGATCTTGTAACAGCCATACTTCTCCTCAGGGGTGAAGCCAAGGGTGTCCATTGCGTGCTAGAGACGACGGAAAGCAAGTTTTCTTATAGGTAAGTAATTATTCAGTGTTTCATAATTAGGGATCTTCTTCATATAAGCAGTACTTACATCAGTCGCAAGCAACTCGTTTCCATCATCCAGGTGGTCCACAGTTATAACACCCTGCGAGCAGAAGTGGAAGTCATAGGGATTTGACGACACCAGTAGCATGTCTATGATGGAAGATGGAAGAGGTTGAATGTAATATTGCAGACATGTAGATGTCGGTATAAACTTCTGTTTAAATGGTAGTCATGCTGTAGGGGATTCCTCCGAATACCTTGGAGTTCTGGTTTTCTGTGTGAGAGGATCTGGTAGTAGATGTGGTAGCTTCTCTCTCCAGCTTGCTGAAAAATCACTCTGGATTTTTCCAGAAGATCTAAACAAAAGAGAACGGGAAACGGGGTTTGAAAAATATACAATGTATTAAATACAGGAATATTTTTTTGGATTAGCTTACAGATGTCAATGTCAGCAGATGCAAGTTTCCCTGTTGGCCCAAAATGGATTCGAATGAATTTGCCCTGTGTTAAAAAAGAAAGAAAGTGAGATGGAGAACAATATTTGGAGAAAATGAGATGTGCTCCTCTTATGATGTTCACTCACAAAGCGGGATGAGTTGTCATTCCTCAGGGTTTTTGCATTACCAAACGCTTCCATAGCTGGGTTTGCCTCAATGATCTGATCCTCTAGTGTACCCTATTTACATTGAAAACAGAAGAATGTGTGAGTTTTTATTCCAACGCCAAAATTATATCTATGAGTGGGGACAGAACAAACCAATGGAAATGAAATATTATCCGTCATGATTGAGGGGAAAATAGATGAAGTTGGGTTTTTGTTTTTCAAAAAGACAAAGAATGCAAAAAGGAGTTCATAATGTTAAAAACAAGAGACAATAATGAGAGACATTGCAAAAAGGGAAAAGGGCAATGTAAAGAGTGGTATAAAAAAGGGTTTGTAAAAACATACTGGAACGGGAATACAAAACTAGGGTATCAAAACTTCTTATCGGTTAAAAGGATGTCTTTGAATCCAAAAGGAATAGATAAACATTCAGACATTATCAATCCCCCAAAAACAAGATGTAGGGGAACGAAAACAAAGGATAAGGAAGGGTGATGACAAAAAGACAGAAGTGAAGTTTCTGCCCTTACTCCTTTTTTGCCCCCAGCATCGCCAAGAGCAGCTATAATGGCAAAATACTGAATTACACGTTTCGTGTTGACAGTTTTGCCAGCACCGGATTCTCCGCTAGGCATGGACAAAATTTATGTGAAATATACATGAAACAATATTAAATTCAAGAAGTGGTGAAGAAGAAAAAAAAAGAAACTTTTCAAAATGGGAAAAACCCATTTTTTTATACCGCTTCATGATTAAATAATGAGAAAAAAAGGATTTCCGAACACTTTAACCTAATAGTTGTAGAATAGAGATGTTACGGAGAAATGGAGGGTCACTTACGTGATGAGCATTGATTGGTTTTCACGATCTACAATCAGGGACAAAAAAAACTCAGATCACTTTAAAAGTACATGTGTAAAAAATAAAGATTAAATGTATCAGTTATGTTTCAATCTACAGTAAGTGCATTCTGATTCAAAATAAATGCGACATACAGGACATGGTTTGATAACATACTTTTTAACATGTCATTGTAGGCATTGTCTGCTATGGCATAGATGTGCGGTGGAACATCTGTGCGACGCTTGCCCTTATATGCTGCAACCACTTCAGGAGAATAGACGGGAAGCCATTTATACGGGTTAACTGTCACACAAAACAGCCCTGAATATGTCTGCAGACAGACAAAAGCACACGCGTTAAGATTGAGACAGCCCTGAAATTATCCAAGTCATAAAGAGCGTTACAGAAACCGATAACTCGGATGACTCTCAAGTAATTCTTAAACCTCTTTTGGTCACAGACAGCTGTTTAGCAGTAAATGATAAGGTGGTGTCTCACATAGATCATCCAGAAACTGTAGCGACGGCTGAGGTTGAAAAGAACAGAGGCCTCGTTGAGGTGCGTAAGCATGGCCATGTCTTCAATCATGTCAAACTTCGGCGGATTCATCTGCTGAATGTCTTCCTCTTTCACCGTTAACATCTGTCAGTATTAGATTAAAGAAAATCAATCACCACCTTGTGATACATTTTCGATTTCTTGTTTAGATCAAGCTTAGTTACTTCCAAGAAGCATTTTTTACTTATTAACTTATCTTTTGTTGAATAAAATATAATACACAGCATTGTTTTGATGTACACTGCAATAAAATATTTTTTATAGTAAAAATGCCTTTTTAAAAAACTAGATTAGTCTTAATTCGTTGCACGAACAAAAATATTTGAAACAAAAAATATTTGCCATTATTTAAAGATAAGTGTTTTTTTCTTTTCAAAAAATCATTTATTTTTCTTAAGTAAATGTATCTTGTTGATGTACTTGATATACTCACTGAAAATAAAAAAAACAGTTATTAAGATTATTATTATTATTTATTATTATTATTATTATTATTAATTATTATTATATATTATAAGTGTGGTCACGGAAAAGAATAGAGCAATTAAAGTTTCACTGACCATTCCATCTTTGGTCTCCACCATGACTTTATCTCCATCTGTATCTTTGATCTCCACCTCAATGTAGGCTTCCTTCTCATCTGGAATCCAAACACGTTTCTTCCCTGCACACAGAAGTATGTGTTAATTCTGAAATTAACTTATTACATTATATACCATGGTAAATGTCCTCTTATGCTTATGCTAAATCAATTAAAGATACTACAATTATTATTATTATTACGCTATGTATGATATTATATAAATGTATTTTGCATGTAAAAACAACATCTGGTGTTATGTAAAAATATCTAGTAATTATCTATGTTCTAGCGTTTACATACATAATACAATAATATGTAAGCCTTTCATTCAGAATCGAATATTATTTTAAATTCAGTATTGTGATAAGCTTGTGCACCAATAAAATAGCTGGTTTTCAAACAGGATGTATGACAGTACCATCAAACGCATGGGACTGCGCAGCGAGTTGTTCCAGGTTGGTTTTACGCAGAAATGTGGCCGCATCTCCAAAATCCCTCAATTCCATAAAGCGGGACATGATTAACGCTTCTGGTCCCGGACCTGCGCTCAAACACCTGTAACGTCGTAGAAACTTTGTTAAAAGATAGCTTTATCCACCTTGCTGTGTTTGTCGTGCTGGAATAATATCTCTAATCCACAGTCTTGGTAAGTATTTGTGTAAAAAAAATTACACGTTTCGTCACATGCAATGCGCTGCGCCCTATCCAAACAGCGCGGTGGAAACACATGCGTTTGAGTACTAACCTCAGTAATGTCTTAACGGGTTGGCCTCGAAAGAAGTAGCCCGGTCCTCTTTTATTGTTTCCCTCAAGGTCAAAGTTGGGGAGATGTGTCAGATATCCCCATGTGTCCGTGTGTGTTCAGTTGCTCATTGGCTGTGTGCGCGTGCGGCCCGGCCCTGCGCCTTCACAAAAGGCAAACAGGTTTGAGGAACCGTACTGTAAGGGTTTATTTTTAAAACGACATTGTTGTTGGTTGTGATTTATACACTGCTGCCCAGAGGTTAAATACGTAACCTCTCTATACTTTAAAGACTAGATGTAATAATAGGCGAAAATTATTACAATAAAATGCGAATCTAGGGTGCGAGGATCCTCTTGGACCTAATTAAAGGTGGTGGTCATTTCGTGCATACAACAACGTTTGTAGACCATATTTCTGTTACCTCAAAAGTTAGATTATTGACTTAAGAAAAGACACAAGTGATAACCATAACTAGTAACAGTATCAAAACAAAGACGTAGGCTATGTAGTATTTATATGTGTAGTTTTATTAGCATAATAAATATAAGTTGTGTGCATCTCGTTTTTAACGTCATAGCATACAACATGGGTCAGCTCAGGCAAAAGCTATCAAGGGATTTTGTACTTGTAGCTAACTAAATGCTTCCTAAAACTTCTGAGATAAGGAATTAATTTATCTACTTGGTGCAGTCTATTTCTGTGTGTATTAGAAGAGTATCTGTCTTATTTGACACACTAGTTGAAAGATTAGTGATACGTTCAATAGAACGCACAAGATACGCATGGTGTTCATACTCGGTTACTGATACAATCAGATCCTCCTCAGCAAATAGGCGCCTCAGAAGCTGTCGACCTTGAGGGGTAAAGCTGAGATAAGTGTCCTCTCGCAGAATCCAGAGCCCACTATGTAGTCCGAAAATAGAAGAGAATACAACTCCTGTTCGCAATAGCCGGCATTCCATGCAGAGATAGCCGTGCTGTCTGGCATGGGTTTGTGGTTAAAGAGGCGGTGCTCTGTTTTGTTTACCTTAGAAATTACTGAGAGTGATTTGCCAGTGATCAAACACTGAAAGAGCGTACCCACTCTCTCAAACCTATAAATAAAATTATTGTATTTATCTTTTTTTTTTCGTATTGATGTCAAGGATGATGTAATTAATTAGCCTACTTTATAATGCAATTCACAGTTGAGGAAACCTTTTTCGAAAACTTTAGATATAATTATACAGATGTTACTTAAGGGTGTAAAATGTCTTTGGGGAAAAATAAAACTACTCAGTGATGTAATCTGTAATTTAATCAAAGCTAACTCTAAAACGACGAGGGCTTCTAATAGTCAGAGTGGCAGTATTATATATTATAACAGATCAATTTATATGTACAGTGCACATCCTACTGACATACATAGAAAATAGGCTACATGGAGCAAGGATTTGAATATGCAAATCATAATCTATTTGTTTGGAAGAACCAATTTATTAGAAGGGATCTGACTTTTCAATGCAGCACAGAAGAGACAGACAGAACTGTTAAAAATGAATCCATTCATTAAAAAGACTTAAAATAGTACATAGAATTGTTTAAGTTTAAAGGGTTTATTTAAATAAATTAGACTTTCTGTTGCTACATAGTACAGAGAAAACCATTTAAGCTGAACCATTTCACTAGAATGAATTAGACTTTCCAACGCTACATGGTTAAGATGAACCAATTCACTGAAGTGAATCAGACTTTCCAACGCTAAACAGAGAAAGAGGAGTGTTTAGCGTTTAACAAGTTCGATTATTTCATCAGTTGTTTAAGAAAAGTGATGTGCTTTAGAGATAGGTTCTCTCCAATATTATACCATTCAATACAGTGTCATTTGCCATAAAGGAGTGGCTGACATGGCACAGCTTCCAGGAACCAGGGTTTGAAGTTGTGCACATGGTGAGCAGTTGTTACAGATTATCAGCTCTCATCCAGTGGCACAAAGCTCTAACACAGAGGCTAAAAGGTCAGAGGTGGAAGAGGGTGGTCGCATTCTATATACACTCCCAGCGGGGGCAAGAAAAATACACATAAACTGCCTCTTAATAAATGTTTTCCTCTGCCAATCCAAACATACAGTATCTCCTGGTCTTCCAAATCTTATGTGTGATCTATCCACCAGGCGCAGACATGTGAACCAGATCCCAGCTGAGCAGCATTCGCCTCCCCGCAATTCATAATTTTTCCCAATGATCTGCCTCTGACAGTGAGCGCAAGACCCTGGCACACAGTGACCCCCTGCACCTGTGTGTGTGACTGAGAGTGAGAATGAAGAGTAGGAGAGTTTGGGAATCCCTAGATGTCCTAATCTCAGGATAACCAGCTAGCCTTTCCTCACAAATCAGCTATAATGTAAGCTAATCAGTCTTTTAGCGAGTGACTCATTGGATGGAGACAACCAGTGCCGTTCTCCCCCATCTGGCTCCGACACATGGCCCGTCTGCATTGTGTTAGTTCTCCATTGCTACACCATCAGTCTCACACACACTCAAACACATAACCTAGATATGAGCACCCACAGCTGTCTGCTTATTTTAGTCTGGATTTTGACAGCACTATATCTCTCCCCCTAAGATCCCCCATAACAATCCCTGACGCCTTCACCAGAACAATAGCCAGCAGCTCACATAAACCTTTTAAACTTAGAAAGCGCTGAGGCTCAAGAATAGCGCAGCCATTCTGGCGCAATCCCCTGCCACACGGTAAGCCCAGAGAGCACGGACAGAGTTAACAAGGCCTTGAGTCAACACTGACTTCAACAATCCTAGATGCCTGATTCAAGTCTATGGGTCACTGATGCTTAAAATTTCAGCTGCATTTTATAAAACGAATTGATTCAGCTCTAAAATTTTGTGTTTAAAGCCATTGTATGCATTCACATACACACACCTGTGGCCACAAATCAGTTGAATTCTATATTAAAGCATAGAGTTGCTTTGTTACTTTACCTACAGCGAGGCTATTGAACTATTAACTGACGGAACAATTCAATAGTGTAACAATAATTAATATTAATTTAGTAATAAATAATTTAATGTAATAAAATAAATAATTATGGTAAATCACTGCTTTTCCAGCTTACCATATATAAGGATTTTTAATTGCTATACATTTACAGTGACTGAAAAAAACAAGAGCTGTGATGAATGTGACCATGTGCTTATCACTCCATCTGTCTCATTGTCTCTTAACATTCCCAGTATAGTCTTACACTACCATCAGTCCAATTTAAATAGTACATATAACCTGCAATTAAAATTCTCAGCCCCACTTATATACACCTGCACATCTCTACATTACATTAATTTACAATAATATCCTACCGTGGGACAATGGGAACCTTGGGAAGTTAATATGGGTTAATTCAGTCGGTCTTCCATAGATATTGCTATAGATAAGGCCAAGGGATTGATGGAAACATTCACACGGCTGACTCAAAACCCACATTAGCCATATCCAACACTGCAACAACTGCTGAAGAATGCACACACACACACACACACACGCACACAAACACAGTTCTCATCCTTCACCTTGTAATGAATCTGTATTTGCTGCATATTTACCATCACTACTAGAGTGCTCACTACTGCTAAATAAATGCAACCATTTTAGCTGTTTAAAAATGCTTTCATGTATGAACTTCATTGTATTATTTGCTAGGGCGACAAATGATATTTGTTGGAAAAGAAAAAGGGAGTGGTTGTGAAACAGAATATTTCCTCCAGTCATCACCTTGCAATGCACAAGGTCAGAGAGATGGTAGGAGCATCATAGTGTAACTTGTAAAGCTGCTATAAGGCTGCTGAAGAATCCTGTCAAGTGTTGTATGGCGTGGAAGCAGTGTAGTCTTACACTCTTGAGATGTCTGACGCACATTCCCTCAGGGCTGCTACAACACTCAGATATTTAATAGTTTGTTTATGAAATAAATTACTTATTTAACCACATGGATTTACAATACAAGATATGTACAATCATTTCAATGTTTATTCTTAATTACAATAAGAATAACTTTTAGATTCGTTTTGTTGTTGTGGTTGTCACAGTCATCACAGAAATAGCATGTCTGATACTTGCGACACTATGTGAGGGCCATAGCAGTTCACTGGTTCTTTACAAACTAATTGGGCAATATGAAACTAGAGTCAGTGCATGCGTGAGGAATTAACAGTTATGGCCACGGAATCGGCTTTGCTTTTGAAGCCACACTGCATTTAGATATAAGAGGTTATTTCTAGTGCTATGCACAGGTGGCATAGATTTGGAGTGACATAAAAGAGAAAGGAAAGCACTCTTATCTATATCCACTTAGGCTTTCTCCTCTGGCTTCTTCCTTCAACAAGAACATTCTTTCTTTCTTTCTTTCTTTCTTTCTTTCTTTCTTTCTTTCTTTCTTTCTTTCTTTCTTTCTTTCTTTCTTTCT
>JAUCMT010000054.1:9351300-9366870 GCA_032357475.1 Enteromius thamalakanensis | reverse complement strand
TATATATATATTTATATAAATATATATATATATATATATATCCATCCAATATTGTTATATACTATAGGTCTATAAATATTACCTATAAACATTTGTTTAAGCCTATTGTATAGGGCTATATAACATAAATCACTTAAAATAATTGGCATGGTATTCTTGGCTAAAAACACCTACATAAAACAATTATTGTTACCAAAACTTTTTTGTTTTTTAAATTAATTTGGAATTTATCTTTCAATTTTTTTTAGTTTTATTTGAAAGATGATGTAAATACAAAACTTTGTTGTGTTAAGTGTCGAGTTTATATAATGCATTGTGGTAGTATTTAAAAAAAGTTATGTAAAAAATTTAGAGACGCGTTCGCAATGGACTATTATTATGAAATAGTTGCACGTTATTGCTTGTAGTTGTAACACACACCCACACAGTGTCTTGTGTTGATGCTTAATTACCAATACGCGTTATTAAATGTACAACTGCCCGGTTGATTTGTTTGTCTATCGCTCGTCCTATAATGGCGGAACAGATCACGAGAGAAGATGCCTTGACACGGGAGGGCTTCAGACATGCGTGTCATATTATGCTGTACGGAGACTCCAGTGCCAAGCTCTTCGGGAAAATCCCAATCAAACATATAGTACTGGTAAGAAAGAGTGCGCTGACTTTGACCTGCACCTCTTTTTACCTTTATGTGAAGAGTGTGATTACGACAGGTGCACTATACTAAAGCAGGAAGTTAAAAATAATATGTAAATAAACGCCCTGAACCTGAATTCAGATTAACGTTACTGTCATTCAGATGCAGATGCGTTTTGATGGCTTGCTGGGCTTCCCAGGGGGGTGAGTTACTCTTTATGCAAATAAATAAAGTTTGAATGAATTTTAAGTTGTTTACAAATGAACCTGCATTATTCATGAAGGCTGTGGTTTCTTTTATAATCAGATTGGTGAACCCGTCTGAGGAGACGCTGGAGGCGGGGCTTAGCAGAGAGCTCCACGAGGAGGTGGGCGTGGCTGTGCCTGTGGGCGTGGATAATCACGTGTCCTCCTGTCTTTCTCCATCCTGCCCTAGGCTCATCACGCACTTCTACATCAAGAAGATGACAGAGTCAGAGCTGATAGAGATCGAAAGAGCAGCTGTAGCTACAGCCACAGACCATGGATTAGAGGTTAAAACTGTTTTTCATTTCACATGTGTAAATGTACTTACAAAATATTTTATGCAACTTTCTTATCTGTCTCCCAGGTTTTAGGTATGGTCAGAGTGCCCCTCTACTTCCTCAAGAATGGAGGTGGTCTCCCTTACTTCCTTTCCCACTCGTTCATCAGCAACTCTCGGGCGCAGCTGCTATCTGCCCTGCAGCGCTGTGGGCTGCTGTCCCAGGGGGAGCTGGAGAAGGCTGTGAAACAGGCTGAGCAGATGAGACACACACGCAGTGGTGATCCACCCTGACATCAGTTTACACAGCGGTGGCTTTTCACCCCTGGGCCACAGCTACATCACAGTAGCCCACCCCCCTCATTGCCAGTAGAAACTCCCTCTTGTCCTCATCCTACCCTGTGTACTCTCTGTAGGGACTCTTTGTCTCTCAGGATCAGGGCCTTAACTGTTAACCAAAAACAAGCGTGATACTAAATTCACTTAATTGAGATTGTTTTTGTTTGGTATATATTTGTACCTACTGTGGGATGTTGCAATAATTATACCTCATAACAATTTGTTGTTAATATGAGCTCGTATAATTTGCACATGCAAATGAATAATATATTATTTATGACGAGGTTCATAAGAGACTTGTACGCTATTACCATAACATTTGTTGAATTTATCGGATCTGTTCATGAGAGTTAGATATTGTGCAAGCTGGTTTGACTAATAAACAGATGACCGACTTATATTTTTGTTAAATTCATATCAAAGCTAAGGTTTTAATCACAGCAAACTTGCAGTACTCAGTGTGGCCACAGAGTTGCGCTACCAGACTTCTTCTTTTACAAGCATGTCTGTATATCTGGCTGTGTGTTTGCAACTTGCTTTAATTATTATTTCATTGTAAAAATATTTGATAGAATTGTAAAAATAATGACTTTTTCCTAATCCTAATTGCTTAGCAGACAGACACCCCCATCCAAAGCTCACGCTATTGGTTGCACCAGTGTTGCGGACCACAAATAGTACTACTAGTATTAGAGAATGGCTAACTTAATGTCTTACATAACCTTTAGTGTTCGAAGTTACAATTAAGAAAGCTTTAAATAAGACCCATCAATGATGAAACGAGACTACAGTTATTTCCACGCTCATTTCATCTTCCCCTTTCATTAAGGAACAGTTCCACAGAATTCATGACTGTCTACAGTAGAAATGCAATTCACAAAAATGTTAGTTTCTACAAAAGCACCGGTTTTAAAAAAGGATTGCAGAATATGTCTTTTGCTGACAAAAAAATGATATCTTTTTGCAAGTAACAGAAACATTTTGTTCATGTCTGTATTGCTGACACTAACAGTACGAGGCTATTTGTCAAAATTGGCAAACGTACCTTTAAGCTTTTTTTTATATACTACGCTATATATTCTGGAAAACATATAAAAGTAGGGGGGTGAGATCAATCTGTTAGTGAAAATGTTTCTAGTTTGCATTGTTCCTATTTATTTTTCTGACTTTATTACAAACTGTATTAAGTTTTGCATTGAACTAAAAAACAATGCTAGTATTTGCTTTGTTCTTCTTTTGCTTTAATGTCAGCGGCACTCAAGTTTCACGAACTCCACAGGTTTGTATGAAACTTGATCATCATGTTCTCTAGCATGAAATGATCCAAAGAGCTTCAGTGCAGAGTCACGTTGCAATGTCGCCAATATATTTTCTATCTGTTCTTTTTTCTCATTTAATATTTTTAAATAAACTCCCTTGATGACTGATTTTAAATCTCAGCATTGACTGTGTGGTTTCGAACCCCTCTATGATCAATGCACCCATGTCTACGTGCTCCGTTTATGTCACTGCTACATCGTGCAGTCAATCAGCATCTCTGAACAGCAGCTTTGTTGATGTGTTCGTCAGACCACAGCAGGTGAAATCAGCTTTGTAATCACCACTCAGCATTCATTTGCATCGCTGCATGTGCAGTTTTGAGTGTGTGTGTGTCTATGAGTATGCATATGAAGCCAGAGCCATGAACTAGGTCAAAGCTGTGAGGACTGACTGACCAAGTGGAAACTGAACTGTCCTTAGGGAGGACGGGCCGGGGTGGTAAGGGTTGATGCGGGAAAAGGAGCAAATGTAAAACCAATATTATCTGAGGCAGCACTGACAAACGGCTTTTATGTTTGCTACCTGCTGGGCCCTATAAATCGCTTCTCGTATTGCACAAATCTGACAACATGCTATAATGTTCACGTCGCAATGATGTCCGAGGCCCATCATGGCTTCCCCCCAGCCACCCTCACAGTGGAGTCGCCTTTCCAAGCACTCATGGGTGGGGTGATGCTTCCCGTAGACCATTCGTTTGCCACAAGGGAACTGGAGCATGTACAACAATCCTTGTCACAGCTATTATATCTATAATTTTGTAAGTCCTTATTGACCAACTACACCCATATATATTGTTTATGCTTACTCGACGCATATACGGTTTCATTATATGTGCACTCTGTTTAATAGTGCTGCCGCTGCACTGGATTTCTCTTTAGGGATCAATAATCATTAATCTTTTTATATCTGGTGAGATTGGGCGGCACTGCAGCTGAAGATGTTTTGCTCGGCTGTGTGTGCTTCTGTCTGGTTTTATGTGTTAGTATATATATATAGTGAATGAGTGTGTGTGTGTTTGTTTCACATTATAGGATTTAAGGGGCTTAATTTCTTTTTATTTGTCACATCTTGAGGATTTTATAGTGAGAGAAAGAGCGCGAACACAGGCTTAACATGAGAGAGGAAGGAAACAAGCACAGGAAAGATGGGGGAGGTGAAGGAGTTGAACTTCTCTTTACACCTTACAAGACTCAAGACAGGACTTTTACTGTAGCTTACAGTTGGCAAGAAATACTGAATTATTCATTAGATAGTAAACCACATAGTACATTGCTGCATTTGTTTCATTACATGAGAATTACATTGAGTTTTTAACTGTGATAGATAGTGTGTTCTGAGCTGTCATTAAGCATTGCTATTGCTTGTCCTGCTTGTTTTTTGAAAAAGATAAAACCCTGAGCTACATTGTACATTACAACAAACATGGATTTTGAAATATTATTGAAATTGATTTTAGGAATAACAAATAGTCTAATAATCTCACACAATCTCGATATTAAAGGGAAAGTTTGTCCAAAAATGTGTAAGCTAATTGAATGTCTTTCTTTTGAGAAATTCGAAGAGATCTTGAGAAATGCCTGTGTTTTTGTGGAAGTCTGTTTAGTTCTTCAGAATCCTATTTTGTGTTTTTTAGAAGAAAGCAAAGCCATGGTTTACAGGAACACCAGGGTGAGTGATTGATGACAGAATATTCATTTTTGAAGGAACTATCCCATTAAAGTCTTCATCGTTATCTAAATTTGTTCCCATGGTTAAGCTTAATACATATAAGCATA
The DNA here is from genome assembly GCA_032357475.1 of Enteromius thamalakanensis. NCBI lineage: Eukaryota > Metazoa > Chordata > Actinopteri > Cypriniformes > Cyprinidae > Enteromius > Enteromius thamalakanensis. The sequence goes on along the minus strand of JAUCMT010000054.1, from coordinate 9,362,277 downwards.
TAACTGCCTCTTCTAAATTCATTAGCCAAGCATATTTATGTTTCAACAACAAATTTAATCATTTTGGCACATTCACAAGTCAAGACCCACACACAAACACGTCTCAGCATCCCTTTAGCATTTGAAGCTGTTGCTGTCACGATGTGACCGAGTAAATTGGCGGTTTTGTGGGCACCGTTTCCTGTGAGGTGCGAACTCATCTGAAAACTTGTTATGCCCTGCTTTTATTGTATGCACAACCATAATGGATCTAATGAGCTACTCAAATATTTGCACATGCGTTGCATACTAGATGTGACGGATAAGTCATTAGCACATGACAGCGCGTGCTCGCGTGGTGTAACAACAGTGGGTTCACAAAGAACGTGTTGCGTTTGAAAGCGAGGCGCAGCGGAATTGAAAGAACGTTTATAAAAAAGTTGAAGTTCGACGTGGCGTAACGTTCAACGTTCCACAGTAAAAAAAAACAACAACAACGCAGCGGACCGGAAAAAAAGGCGTTCTGTGTGAACCGGTCATTATAGTGCCAGCAGGTGTGTTTGTAACGTTGTGAAGCGTCGGCCATTGTTTGTTTATTACCCAGCTACTGCTATTACCCATTCAATTCATTTTGTATTGGCATTAGTATCGGTTTTATAGCTCATCTGCAAGAACATTAAATAGATTCACGAGTGTACATTAATCCTGAACGCGTGTGTGCAGAGAAAGGGGGGCTGGTAGTCCGCCAGCACAATGCAAGGTCATAAGAGAAGCATTTCATGGCCATAGAGAGGGGGAGAGCGAGGGAATATTGGGAATGAGCAAACGGGGGGGTCTAAGAGAACAAGACAGCATATTCATATCCATCCCTGTATTTATAGTAAGCCTGCGGGGAGGGGGGCGAGGGGGCGTGGCTACGGTTATGACATTCTCTCTGATTGCCTGAGAGCGGAGCAGACAGAGAGAGAGGGGCTGTGTTTCAGCATGCGCGTGTGGTGTGTGTGCATGTGTGTGTGAACCAAAGAAGGGGAGCTGTTTTCTAGCATGCATGCTTGTGTGTGTATGCGCGTGTGTGCTTCCACCTTATTTTGAATGCACTCCCTGAGAGAGAGTCATGTGTGTAGAATGTGTCAGAGAGGGTGAAATCAAACTGGCTGCATGAAATCTGTGTGACTCAAACACAGTGTTCTCTGTGTCCAGCGAGAGGGAAAGGGAGACGGAACCTAGGAGAATGAGGTAAGGCTTGCTTTTCTTTATTATTTATGACTGTAAATTCACTGTGGAGTCCTATCAGCATGACCGGTTGTGTTTATGTGTTCTCAGTTCTCTCCTTACACACGCAGAGGAGGCTCTTTGGCATGTTTGTGTGTGTATGACAGCGGGCATTTCTTGGATGCATGCGTTATTATCCTTTCAGTACAATGAGTGTGTGCCTGCGTGCGTTTTTTGGCAGATGCGTCCATCACGTCCACGCACAGGCTGCGTGTTTTTTTGCATACATGACTGATTATGCGCATGAATGCCAAAAAAGCGAGAGAAAACCGCTAACTGGCGGGCTGCTTCCTCTTTCAGTATGTCTCAGCATTGATTGTTATCAGGCTGTCCGTCCCACCTCTTTGCTTCATTCTTCCACCTCATCACCACCCCTCTCACCTCCTCTACCCCTGTGGTGTTGTCACTTGGTGGAGGGTTTCCCTCTGTGTTGCTTTCTCTCTTCCTTCTGCACAATCTCCTGCCTTTCATTTTCACACTTCCTATCACCCTTAAACGAATAGTACACATTGAAATGACATTTTTAGCATTATTTACGCTTCCTCGTGTAGTTTCACACCTGTACGAGTTCTGTCTAACATAAAAGGAGACGTTTGGTAGAGTGTTCATGCTGCTCTTTTCCATACAATGGATGCCAGGCTTTAAGTATGAGGAAAAAGTATACCAAAAAAAAGACTGTTCAACAATTCAGCACCTTTCTGCAGATTATTCGATGAACGCAAACTATGTACGCTGTTCTGTTTTAGCTGCAACACAGTGATACATCTTCTACGTTTGCTATTTTAATGAAGGCTGGCAGAACAGTGAAGTGCAGGAGACAAATTGTTGAATAGTTATTTAAATTTGTTTTGCATACAAAAATTATTCTCGTCACTTCATAACATTAAGGTTGAACCACTGATAAAGGATGGAGTATTCTGACAATGTCTTTCATGCATTTATAGACCTTAACATCGTAATTTACTTGGCAGTCAAAGGGACTGTTACAAACCGCCTGCATTTCATCCAAAATATCTTATAAAAAGCTTTTACGGATTTGGAACAACATGTGGGTAAGACATTAGTGACACAATTTTAATTTGAGGGGTAGAGTGACCCATTTTTGTCAGTAAAATGAAAGTCAATGGCGTCCAAACCGAGACTTATGGGCAAGATAAGTACTAAGATATTTAAAAAAATATATATATTTAATTGTGTGTTCAACTGAAGTCGTACTGGTTTGGAATAACATGCTGGTGTGTACGTGATGAGTGAAGTTTATGTGTTATTTTTAAAGAGCTGAATAATTACTTAGATTTCAGTTCGCTGCTCACAAAAAAGGGAATGTGTGGATTGTTGAAATGATGGTAATATGCACCACTTGTGGTGTGTCATCTTTGCAGCTAAAGAGTGTCTGGTCATCATTCACTTTTTATCTATTGGAAAACAGAAGTATGTTGTTCTGTTAAACTTCTCCATTTGTGTTAAAATGAATAAAAATCGAACAGTGTTAAGAACAGTGTGTGCATGAGTAAACAAAGACGGCTGAAAGATAGATGTATGAGTCTTCGAAGGCTAAACTTGGCAGATAAGTGGAAGAGAAGAGATGCGTTCCCTGTACCCACAGAGCACATCACAATGTCAGACTTCAGGTGAAGTGCAGGACAGACTACAGTGACTCAGGCTGCTTAATATGGGATTAGAGTGTGTGTGTCTGTGAGTGTTCATGTATACGTTTTGAAAAGGAGGCGACACCGCAGGAAAGGGAATCGTGATTGTCAAATAAGCAGTCTCATCTCAGCATGACCTCTACTCGGCTCCTATTTATTGCTCTGAGCTGTCCCTCAAAGCTTTCTCTATCTTTTAAAATGTTTTTGCTCGAAAGTTGCTCTTTCATGCCTTGTGTGAGTTAAAATCCTATTAATGATCTTAGACATATAAAACTGATTTCTGAAGCATCTTGTGACACTGGAAAGTAATGGCTGCTGTAAATGTAGCTTTGCCATCATATATCTAAAAAAATACATTCAGATAGAACTTTGAACAAAATGTACTCTGTCTGTAATCGAATACAAACAGCCTTTGTGAACATAAGATACTTACAGACCCCAACCAACCATATTTTAAACGGTGGAATATGAGCTGAGGCATTGTTGAGATCTCTTGATTATTGGAGTGTGATTACTTTACCCATTCCTCAGGAGAAAAATCTAAGATGCAGGAGGCTTTGTCACATTGCTGACTTGGAAAAATCATTGAGATGCTTCAAAGATTTCATTTGTGATATTCCTATTGGCAGCCATCAGAGCAAGGCATATCTTAATTAACTTATTAGTCTCAGGCTATATTTACTAATTGCTTTTGCAGGAATGCATTTTTCCCTCCGTTGTCCATAACATGCATGTTTTAAAATTATGCTCACTTTAATGGCCCTTGGTGCAATTGTGATGCCATTTAATTATTTATTGTAGATAATGAACATTAGCAACAAGTTTTGGGGTACAGACACTCTAATCTGTAGCTTACATCAAAAAAAAAAAAAGCCCAGTTTTGTGAGGAGTAAGTAAGTCTGTTACGGATGTGGTATGCATTATCAATGGACACATCACATGTTTCTGTACTGTTGTGTAGGTACTGATGTTGTGGTTGACTGTTGTCGTGTAATTAGACGAGTTGATGTGTTTCCATTTTGAATGCTATTTAATGTTATGGGTATGTTGCACTTCAAAGTGTGACTTTAGTGTTGTACTGGCATATTGGCAGGATCGAGTGTGTGGGTGCTGGTGAGAACATACATTGTGTGTTTTAGCTGTGATTTGCATCTACAGTAGCATTAAAATGTGTTTTTTTTTTAAAGTTGTAAATTTTTTTTATTTCGCAACGATGCATTTAATTGATCAAAAGTGACAGTGAACACTTTTATAGTTGTTATTTAAAGAGACAGTTCACCCCTATAATGAACATTACAGCTGCATGATTCTGAATAAATTGAGAATTAGCCATTGTTCACTGACGAGCTGCGCAAAATCACACTGTTAATGAATTTGACTTTGGCGCTGATTACAGAATCAGCTTTACTGGCGAGATGTGCATTAATATCGCACCATTTTTATCATGTAACCTTATTAAAATATTTATTGATAGTCTATTTAAGTGTTTAGTTCATTCGAATTAATTATTGTATATTTTAATATATAGTGTAAGCCATAGTTTTAATATTAAAATTAAGTGACTCATTCATTAATACTTTATTTGTTCCATCATTGGATGAATTCCTTTTTTTGAACAAATCTCTTGAATGAATGATTCAATGACATGTACATTTTTACCTGTCACTTGTCGCCACCTATTGGTAAAAAAAAGAATCGTTTGAAACACTATTATAATCAAAAGGTGATTTGCCTTATTTTGATTTTTACTATAGACACCAGTGTTTATATCTGAAATATAAGCTTTTATACCAGTAGTTCAGTGGTCATATGTAAGACAAAAATAATACTGTGTAGTTGAAAGGACTGAAGCTGTTTTTTAACGGTTAACTGCTGTTTTCTCGCTTTGCAGAGTGAACAATGATTTGAATGTGCCAATATAATTTGACACAGGTGAATCATTGTCGTATAGAAATTATATAGCGTGGGTGTTTGAATCGAGATTGGGATCCTTTAACAATCCATCTTGTAGCTCTGATTTTGTTGTCATTCTGTCTCACCATCACCAACATGATGTTTCAAACTCATATGACTTTCTTTTGTGTAAAAAGAGGTATTAGACAGAATGTTTAGGCTGCAATTTTACATGCATTCAAAAGTAGATATCAAGCTCCAATAACGACAATGGACAAACTCATTTTTTATGAGAAATCTTTTCAAACCATAACATACAATAGTTTTGTGTGAGAACCAGAAAAGTAAATGATCATTAACTGATAAAGGTGTCTTAAAAGTTAGATCTGGCAACCACTGTTGCATTTATGAAACCGCACAGCTTAGGCATTCAGCTTGTTGTGTTCCACTGAAGCAAAAAGGTAATACGGGTTTAAAATAGCACGAGGTTTAGTAAATTAACTAGAACTGTAATACTGGGGTTAGCTACATACTCAAATAAGCAGTTAGCTGTATACTCAAATAAATGTTTTGTGATACAGTGGTTATTTATTGATAATTATGGCATATCTCACTCACCCCCGAGCCATCCTAGGTGTATATGACCTGGGGGTGGGGGGTTCTTTAAAGCAGATCGATGAACAAAAATATTTCTAGTATTAAAACCTAAATTACTGAGGTACAAGTGCGTCTCAAAACCAGTTTTGGCCAAGACACACTCTCGGGGACGTCCATATTTTGTTACAAAAACCCATTGAAGATATACTTTAGAAGATATGTGATAACCCCCCGGAGGCATATAGGTTAGTTTCATGATGCAGTATAGGCCTATATCTGATTTATGGATCTACATTATAATTGTCATTTTTGGGTAAACGATACCTTTTATATTTGTGCCTTTGTCTGTGTGGTGAGAGCATCAATCCATGGCAATGAGAGAACACAGCATAGGTCTCAGGGGTGGTGGCTATAGCTGTGTCTGTGTGTGTGTGAGGGTCCCTGTGGTCTTCTGCTTTGAGAGATAAGACCAGAGCTCAGCTTCTTCCCAGCCTCCACTGGGAGCGTAAAACAGGATTGATCCCATGGATCTCCAATTCCCCTCAGTTTCTTTAACTTGAGCAGACAGATCAAGTTTAAACAGGCACATTCACTCAGTCAGGACACCGGAGTGGTTTCACGCAGGCATTCCACTTCTGGATCAATTTATGTGCTGTGCTTTGCTTATGTGTAGCCGATAGTCTATGTATGCATATATGTAAAAATAGAATTTACCACCACTATTATGCTGATTTGTGAATTGCTCAATATATTATATAGATTATGCAATTAGATGACTAGACACCATGTGGGGTTTTATTTATAGAAATGCAGGCTTGCATTTTTTTTTCATCTGACGTAGATTACTGTTAAAATGCTTAAATCCTTTCCTTTCTATAAAATAGAGAACCTACTGCCAAGAGTATATATCAAAAACACACCGACATGTGGCAGTGCCAGCATACGCTAATGCAATAGAATTCAACCCTATTGTGCACAAATCTGATTTCACTCTTGTGAATCAATAATGGCATTATCATAATGAAGTCTCTGCTGAGCTCTGATTGGCTGGCTGAGGCTTTTGACCTCTAAACAGTGAGATGGAGGAAGTGAAGAGCAAACTGTCATGACCATTCGATGACTGAGAGTGTATGATTTGGCTTTTGCATGGAGTCAGTTGACAAGGAAATGTGTTACTTAAAAATAGTCAATACTATTAGTGTTATGGATAATGTACAGTTATAATGTATTTACTTGATGCCACTGTTCAATTAAAAGCTTTGTGTTTATGTGACGGTTGACAAAATGTGGTTAAAGATTTACTTAAAAACAGTTATAGCAGATTTAATAATTGTTTTGGTTAGGGTTATGGTGTGTATGTGTTTGTATACGTATATATTTCCATATATATATTTGGGCACAAGCACAATTTGGATTTTTTTAGCTGCTGACTAAAACATATTTAGATTAGTCATATAATGAATAAGAGCTTAAAGTGCACACTGTGAGCTTTACTTTGATTTGTTTTCTTAGCTAACTCCCCTCTTTTTCAAGAAGTAGAAGTAATTGTACAGTTGACAGTTCATGGTATGATGTGGACTATTCGTTTGTCAATTCTACGTTAGTTAAGCAGGCAAGCTATTAGCAAGCTATTGCCTGACATCATGCAGTCAAAGGCGCTCGCCATACAAGTGAAACAGACAATCGTTAGGCTTCAGAATCAAAACAAATCCATCAGAGAGAGCAGGAATATTTATAGTGGCCAAATCAACAGTTTGGTACATTCCGAGAAAAACTAGAACACGCTGGTGAGGTCAAAAACACACAGAAGCATGGATGTCCACAGAGGACAACAGTGATGGATGATCGAACGATCCTCTCCATGGTAAAGAAAAACCCTTTCACAACATCCAGCCAAGAGAAGAACACTCTGCAGGAGGTAGACGTGTCACTGTCGAAGTTTACAATGAGGAGAGGATTTACACCAGTGGAGTAAATACAGAGGGTTCCCCACAAGGTGCTGGCAATGCCAGATTAGACTCTAAAAAAGAAAAAAGTATGAAGAAAGCTTGGAACAGCTCATGATCGAAACCAAAGCATACAACATAATCTGTTACTGCTGTTTAGTGATGATGTGACAAGACAGAAGCAGCCGGAAGAATTCTGAAGTGTACAGGCATACAGTATACTAATATACAATGGCCAAGTTCAAGCTCAATCCAATAAGGACAAACTTGAAAGATAGAAAGACACACACATATGTGTGATAATGTATTTTATTCTAAGGCTATATTCATGGTGAGGACCAGTCAATCTTTACACAAGTTTCTTACACAAGTCTTCAGTCTTCATACAGTACGGTGTCTTCAATTAACCTAGCATGCATGTCTTTGGCCTGTGGGAGGAAACCCGGAGTACCCGACGTAAACCCACACAGACACAGGATATATGTATATGTATATTTGTTGATTTATTTAGGAGCATGTTGTAGGCGTTAACCAACATCAGAGAAACTTGAAAATGTGCATATGTTTTTAGATTTTTAATAGTTAATAGATATTAACTAAAATCTCCCATCTCAAATCTTAAAATCTTAAATGCACACCAGCATATTGAAGTGCATGCATGAGAAGAATAACCAAGATGAGAAAGAAGCCTTTTTAACCCATTTATGTAAATATATTTCCAGTAATTCTCAATGTGCAGAGCGTTTCTGGGTGCGTTTCTCAGGTTACTCACCAAATATGTGTGGTACCTTAAATTCTTAATGCTCCGTGCTAGAGCAGCACTCTCTGGTCTGACTATGAGTGTGTGTTTGCTCCGAGAGCCATGATGACTCAGGTCCCTCCACCCTCTCATAAGACCAACGGCCATCACTGGCGCAACTCACAGGAGCTCTAGCACACTTCAGCCTGCCGTCCTACAACAAACAATCAGTCACACAGACCGAGTCAGAGCTTCTAAACATTCCTCCTTTCCCTGTCTGACATGTTTAAGGCCTTTAATTTGAGTCATTAGCCCATGCTTTAGAGCAGTGGGTTGCGACCAAAAAATTGGGTCACAGGTTTGTCTGATTGGATTGTAAGCAGCACTGAAGATGCTAAATGCGAATAATAAAATGCTAGCAAAGCAAAACACACAGACTGCATAAGAAAGATATAGTTCAAAGACTGCGTGTGCAATTACACTCTATTTCTGATGCAAATTCGTGTGTCACTTGGTGGAAGCAGCCAAACTAGGCAGATGGCAACATGGAAAGGTTGCATTTTGCAAAAAAAAAAAAAAAGAATTGTTGGTACTTTGTTGAGTTTGCCACATTGACATTCAGTTAAAGTAAACCCTGTTAAGAACTTTTGTTTTTTTTTAGAAACAGTTAACCGTGAGGATACTTAATTTAGGATTGACAGGATGTCTTGATGTGAGAATCTTTCTAAATCACACACACACACACATAGAAGACAAACAGGATGTGGGCAGGTGTGCTCTTTTCGTTTAACCGTTTTTGTCTTCTGGAAGTGCCAGAGACGCGTCATACTGAATTAACATGTCTCTTCCTCTCCTGTCTCTCTTAGCTTGTATTTACTTCCATATTCCATTTATGGTTTGTTTCTGTCTTGTACTTTGTCATCGTCACACCTCTTACCATAATTCTCTTCCTGTGTCTCTCTCTCTCTCTTTTACAGGCAAGGACAATCACATTTAACCACAGTCTCAGGAAAGAGTAGCAAAAAACAGGCCCCTGCAACATTCTCTGCTCTTAAAACGAACCTTTAGATGCACAGACTCAGTGCTGAGAGAGAATTGCTTGCATTGGAACTCCCTCAGTGTTCACAAACACTCACACGCGCAAACATACACGTGAACATAGAGACTTCCCTGTTCCTTTTCTGCTGAGAGCACAGATTGAAAGACTGAAAAGAGTGAAAAGGGTTTTTTTAGTAGCCCGGTATGAACTCCAGACTGAACCTGACCTGCCTTACTGCATTATAATGGAAATATAACTCATTTTGCAAATAATAAACACCAATACATTGATACTGGAATTAGAATAGCTGCTTTTTGAAAAGGAACAAACCTTTGCGTGATCATCTCAGACTGTGAGGCGCTGTCAACAAGTCAACAGGAGCTCTACACCAGCAAAGGAGAACATGACATCACATGGAAAACTTCGAAAGGAAAAGGGGAGTCTGGCGGAGTATGAGACACAAATCAAAGGTTAATAAAAAAATCTAATGCTCTTTTCTCTTTCTTTCACTTGACTAGTTAGTGTAGATTCTACATGTAATGTTTGTTCTATGTGTGAGATGTAGGCCTGCACTGTGATGTATTTATAGGCAGTATTAGGCATGTTGTCTTCCCTCATGCAATCAGCTCTCAGCCCCAGGCCAGGGACACTAGTGCGGGGAGATACAAAGCCATTAGTTCACGCCACTTTTTGTGCTGAAAACCATCCATATCTGATCTCTTTCCCTTCTGTCTCTTTGTTCAGAGGTGCGCGGTCAGCTCTCAGAGCAGCTAAAGATCCTAGACGCGCAGCTGGAGGTCAAGACACAGCAGCTGCAGGATCTAAGCGAGTACCTGCGCAGACGGGGGGAGATTGAGGCGGAGTATGCCCGCTCTCTGGAGAAACTCAGTGAGAGGTTCACTGTGAAGACCAAGAGGTATCATAGTGTGTTTAGCGCAGATGAGGCCAGGCCTCATTCATCTGTGTAAATAAATCACGTATAAATCAGATTTGTGCCAAGGCAGCTGTCGTGTAAAAAAGCAAAAAAAAAAAGTCGAAAGTTTATTAGGCCCTTATCTGGCGATCCCAATAAAAAATATAAGCGTAAGAATGTTATCATTGCAAAGTGTTCAGGCAAATGTCTTGTGGAGACTGTAAGACTATGAGGCGGTGGCTGCTTACGCTGTGAACTAACGTTATAGGCTTTAGATTCAATTTTGAGTAAATAATTTTCTAATTGGTTGCATATTATGTGGTGGGTATACTTTTGTCTTGTTCTCTCAGATGTCTCACCTGTTCGCCAAAAATGACTTAATTATCTCTTTGGAATGTCTGACACCGGTGCATACACACTGTAATAGACATATCAGGCACTAAAGCTTGACAGGCATAGTAGCAACGGTAACTAAGGAAGGTGGGGCTTAGCGAAGGGTCAACTGCGAGTTTATATCTCACAATTCTCTAAATTTAATACATTGAGCCGTAGATCCCTGACAAGCTATGCAATATCTTCAGTTTCGTGGGTGATTCATTTGCAAAACTGAACCAGATTTTGTGTAGCTTGTCAGTGTATTTTGTATTAACTGGCACTCTGTTTGGTGATGGAGATTTACCATTAATCAAAGAACCGGCTTTACTGACAAGATGCGCATGAATATATATATATATATTGTCCAGCCCAACTATCTGAGCACATATTTCTTTTTAATAAATACTCAGTGACGTCAGAAAAGTACTTTCTCAACAGTATGAATGTGTTTTTTACACTCAACAAAAATATAAATGCAACACCTTTGTTTCTGCTCCGATTTTTCATGAAATGGACTTAAAGATCTAAAATTCATTCCAGATACACAATATTACCATTTCTCTCAAACATTGTTC
>JAUCMT010000054.1:9336095-9351200 GCA_032357475.1 Enteromius thamalakanensis | reverse complement strand
TTAGATCTTTAAGTCCATCTCATGAAAAATCGGAGCAGAAACAAAGGTGTTGCGTTTATATTTTTGTTGAGTGTATGAATTTAATTTGGAAATACTACATTTTTTATGTAGTCATTGCCATGTGACCTACCAGCATCATTTGCTTTGCTTAAGTGCCATTCACAAATCCAGAACATGGCCTGGATAATTTGCGGACTTGTATTCTTTTATAAGTACTCTCAATTTGGACTTATTTCTCTTTATTTATGTTTTTGAATAGTGAGGAAATATGCAATACCAGATCTATAAATGTCACTGAATCATTCACTTCATTCAAACTTACTGGTTCTTTCAAAAAACAAATAACTTATTCTAAGTGAGTCATTGAATCATTCACTCAACTGATTAGTTCAAAACCACTGATTCATTTCGGAACGCCTCTTAAGTTCTCAGTATTTGTAATAAGTATACGCAGTATTACCTACTTGATTTACTATTTTTATATAAATACATGCGCTGTATAGACGCGCAATGTCTTAAGAAACTGTATAATTTGTAAGCTATCAATGTTATTTCAGGGTTTTGCTGTGTCTCTAGACCCATGCGTTCTGTGCTGCACATTTTTACTATTTCCCAGTGGTGCCTTAATGAAATAATTTCAGTTCATTTTAATTTTAAGGAACTTTGACCTCATAATTTTTATTTCAAGTATCATAACTGGACCTTCTGGTGAAACCAGACTTCTTTTTGATGATGTATGCCAGACTTTAACCACTTATTCCACTGAAACCACTCTCTCTTTTTTTTTTTAGTTAATTGTAAGCTTACTTTCAGATCAACAACTGATAAATAAAACCAAAACTACATATTTTATTTTTCAATAATTTGATAATACAGAAGACAAGATCTGTCACTATTTTTAATACATTGCAACTTTAACCTTCTCTTTTATTCTAACTGCGTGTTTTCTATTTTTAGGAAGGAGCAGTTGGACCTGTCGGTGGCTCAGTGCTGGTCTGTTCTGCTGACCCAGACCAGGCAGGAGAGCCGAGATCACAGTTCACTGAGTGAGCTTTGCTGCAACACGCTCACACAGCGGCTTTCACACTGCATAGAGGACACACACCGCCTGGCAAAACGGGTACAGAAATCTCTCTCTTCCACTCTATTACCAGACATCTTAATCCCCCTCCTTCTCTTCCCCTCTTATTTACCGAAATAACACTCCCACTCAAAACACAGCCAAACCATCTTCCTCATTTCACACTGACTCTTATTCTCTGTTTCAGAGCAAGGAGGTGGGACTCCAGATGCAGGATGAGCTCTTGAAAGTCACCATAGAGCTGCAGACGGTAGGTTGGGGGCTGTTTTGATGTGAATATGCTAAATTTACACAGAGGAACACGCTCTAGTGAGCTGAAATGGAGTCCAAATGGCATCAGCTTTGAATTACATCATCTCGCTGCAGCCAGAAACTGTATGATTAAACTTGACTAAATAACACATGATGCACATATTTTCTCATGCATTCATGATTGAATGTGTCTTTCTATAAACTCTAAAAGTTTCCGTGCATTTTAGTCCATCCTGTAGCACAAAAAGTCCACATGCCCCCTGCTTTCCTGAGCTTCTAGCTGTGCTCAGATCAGAGCTGCAAGATCAAGCCCACTGACCCCGGCTGACAGCAGCTGTGTGCTCTCTACCCTCCAGTAGACAAACAGCTTGCCTACTACAAGTGTCATGGCTCAAGGCTCAGTGATTTTATGATTGTGTGTTTGTTCTTTTTGCAGTCTTACAAGATATTTAATGTCACTAAAATAAATATGCTAAGCATAATCCTAAAAATAATTATCTGTATTATGTTAAGCAATAATTGGGGAAAAAATGGTTTTGATTATAATAATAATAATAATAATAATATTTACTGTGTAAAAAATAGACATAATACTATTATTATTGTTTATCGTAGTAGAAGTAGTATAGTTTTATTTTGTTTTATTTGAAATCTAACAATAAGCTTAAAATATCTGGCTTATTATGTTAAAAACAAAAAATATTTTTACAAGTATTTATAATAATTATTTAATAATTATTATATTATAGTTCTTTTATAAAATAATTATTTTTAAAAAACAATACTTATATCAAACATTCTTATCCAATAATTATATTAATCAAATGTAAACTATAAACAATACTACTACTAATAATAATAATAATTATTATTTATTATTAATTTATTTGATTGACAAATCAACAGTAAGCCAAACATCAGTCTGTTTGAAGGATTAGATATTTTTGGAAAATAATTCATGAATATAAATTAAGAAAACGTTTTTTTTTGCCGTGCATGTTGTAAAAGTGTTTAATTTCTTACAGGCTTTGAAAACTTACCATCAGTACCACGTTGACTGTCTGGCTGCCGAAGGTAAGCTCAAAGAGGCCACACGACTGGAGGAGAAACAGACGGGCAAGTCAGCTGATCTGGGGCTCATCCAATCAGGAGGGCAGAGGCGCAGCTCTGTGAAAAAAATGGAGAGACTGATGGAGAAGGTAAAATCAGTGGTTTGTAAGAATGAAAGACAGTGACATCCGGAGCTTCGCTCTATGAAGATGGCACAGGAAGAGCAATATCTCACTTTATCTCTAACCCTTCAGTTTCCACTGTACGTGTTTTCTTTACAGAGACAAGGCAAAGTACAGGAAACTCAGCTGAAATGCACCAAAGCTCGTAACGACTACTTGCTTAACTTGGCAGCAGCTAATGCCTCCATGAATAAGTACTATCTCCAGGACATTTGCACTCTGATTGATGTGAGTCTAAAACACTGCTGTCCCATTACCATCTGTCTAGACGCTCTTTAGAATGTCATTAGATTTTAGTTTCCTTTTCATTTTGAATTGACCCCTGACCAAAACAGCACAGAGCGTTTTATCTAATGTGTTTACTGTATATAGAATATGTCCATTGAGAGAGCTCTGAAGTACCAGTGTCTGCAGTACAAGTGAGCACACTCGACTGATTTATGTTTCTCGTGGTCTTACACAACTTCTGATACAGGAAAAGCGCTGACGCATGTCTAGCATACACATAAACCCCCTCGGTATTGTTTAAAAGAATCCCAGGATGCACCTCACTAGATCATTTCCATGCTTGTTTCAATTCATAGTTTCAATGACTTCACTATTGTTCTACTTCTTGACTGGTACTGCACATCTTTTGTGGCTCTCAAGTCAGCTCTCAAAAGTGTCTGATGGTTTGTTATTCCCACTGCCTGAGGCACATTGTAGAACATGTCAAGTCAAGAACATCACAGCAGGTTTAGTCAGTGAGCGTGAATCAGAACAGTCGTGTTCGTTCAAACAATGACTGTATTTTTCTCTTTTTGTCTTTGTCTCGCCATCTGGCTGATGTTGAATGCAGTGCACAGATCTGGGCTACCACCTGTCTGTGTCTCGGGTTATACGCGGTTACGTCTCCAACAGAAACCGAACCGTCCAGAATATGAAAAATGGCCTTCAGCAGCTAGACACAGCGGTGACTGGACTCAACCAGGGCCAGGACAGAGATGCTCTGCTTCAGGCCCACAACACAGCTTTCTGTCTGCCCTTCCGCTTTCAGCACCAGCCCCACGAAGGAGACCAGGTAATGCATCTACATTTAATACGGCTTTCAATCAATGTGTGATCTTAACACATTGGTCATCATGAGGGGACATCGTTATGTATAATAAAAACATGTGGTGTATGTGACAGGTGTGTGAGGTGAGCGCAGAAGGTCAGGTGAGGTATGAGCTCGAGACCAGATTCCAGCAGCTTCAGTCCAGACTGGCATCTGTTACCTTGGAAACTGAGGAGGTAAAATCTGTGCCACGCTCTTTATTTTTGTGCTCTCCTTCAGAGATGCTCAGATTTGTAAACAACCTCTATTTGCCCGACATATACTGTATCTCAAACATGAAATTCTTTCAGATCAGTAAGACACTTAAGACAACACTCTCAAACCTCCTGGAGAGCGTCTGTGATGATGACTGTAACCCCACCCCTGATGCCTCCGCCACCCCATCAGTGGAGAGCTCAGGAGACAACACAGGAACCAAACCCAGCCTCGCCAAACGCAGAGCCAATCAACAGGACACAGAGACCTTCTACTTCACAGTAAGACCTACTCCTCTTCTTCTGGTTTGATGTGCTTTAAGACTAAAAAATATGCGCACACCCCCTACTGTTCATTAAAGGTGTGAGAGCAAAAACTGTAAAGATTTCTATTTCAAATAAATGTTCTTTTAAACTTTCTATTCAGTTTATCATGGTTTCCAAAGAAATGTCTAACTTTTTATAACTTTTCTTGAACGTTAATAATAATAAGAAATGTGTAAGCATCAAATCAGAATATTAAAATGATTTTTGAAGGATCGTGTGACATGATCATGGAGTAATGATGCTGCAAATTCAGCTTTGCATCACTGCAAAAAATTATTATGTAAAATATGTTTAATTATATAAACTAAGTGTAGCTTGGGGAGCATAGAAAACATCTTTCGATAACTTTTAATTGGTAGGTATACTTTTGTCCATATAATCTACATGCAGCAGAAAAGTAAATACCTTGATGGCAAACAAAAATACAGTTATTCATTCTTTTTTTTTTTTTTCAGAAAGTGAAAGAGCATGTAAGTGGCAGCTCTCTGATCTCAAAACTCCAAGCCAAGCATGACCTAGTTAAAGAGGCCATACAGAAAGGTAACTAATCACAACAGTGACTTCAGTAACTATAGTACTGCATGATGGAGTAACTGTCGGCTATCTTTCTCTTTTGCAGCTGAGTCAATTGATAGCGATCCCTCCAGGTACGTCTCCCATCCCATCTGTCTCTCTGTGACTGTGTGCTTTTCACGCAGTCATGTGCTGAAAACATTGGCCGCAATCCAGCAAACATCTGCTCTTGTTTGCTAGCCGACGGTCTTTGCGTGTTCAGCAGAAGTTAAGATTGCTAAACAATCAGTTGAAATGAATCGAATGATCGAATGAATCAATAGAGTGTGTTTTGACCCAAAACTGTGTGCATGCTGTGGAGTACGTTTCTGTTGTGTTGTTGTCTGTTGTGTGAATTACTGTTATGTTAGCATGTTTGCATGAGTACACTGATGCCATAGTGTCACAGTGGAGTGCTGGTGTATATATTTCCCAGAATGCAGCCTGGTAGGGCAGTGCGTGTGCGGAAAGCCAGGCCCTGCTCCCAGTACAACCACAAACTCTTCTCTGGAGATATGCTCTCCTTCATTCAGGTATAGCCCTGCGGCTGACAGCCCTCCGATCTGTTACAGGCAGATATCTGTAATGTTTTTGCTGTGTTTCTCTAACTTCATTCCCTTCATGGCTTCTTTAACACATCGTGCTTCCTCATTTGTACGCTCGTGGTATGGCTTTAAGCATGGCAGTATCTCATCTGGTTTATTTTTGTGGCCTGCTAATGATTATTTGTGAATAAGACCTTCTGGTTTGACCGGTCAGGTTGTAAATCTACAAGGTGGATGTTTAACGTTAATAACATATTTGTAGATAATGTGATCACTTCATGCACTCCTTGTAAGATTAGAGGCATTGGCACGGTTTGCATGATTGTGTTACCGAATCTTATTTGAAATGACATGCTACGTTATTTCCATAAAGTGACATGGCTGCTTATTAAATCGGGTGAGACAGACGCGCTCACGGTTTCCTCGCCAGGCATCTGTGCAGCCTAATAATCCATGTGCTAGCCAACAAAAAATGTGTGCTCACCTGTGTGTGTGTGTGTGTGAGTGAGTGGAGGCATGCATATTTTTGTGCAGCAGTCTTTATTTGAATGCTTATCGAAGCCTGTTCCTCAGTGAAATACTTTGTGGTATTTATCGCAACAAGAGCCCAACAGTGACTGTAGACTTTTTCAGTAGATCTGGAACTTTCATTGGTTCTGGAATCTTTCCCTTTCCCTTGCATCAGGATTAAAAAAAGAAAAGAACAGTCCAAAAGAACTACAGTCCCATAAAGCATTGTGACTTAATCAATTAAATAAGGTATAAACTACAATATGAACTATATATGAAGAGTTTTTAACAATGATCAATAATCCTGTTTTTTTTTTATTTTGCATTTCAAATAATCTTAATTAAAATGCAGTTGGGTTATTTTGGCTAGGTTAAAAAATAATAGCAATAATAATAACAGCTAACAAAATAAAACACAATAAAAACATTATATTATAATAAAACATTTAAAAAAAAACGTAGTTTATGTTTTTAAAAATAAACTCTTCAAATATAGTTTTATAGTGTGTGTGTGTCTATATACATACATATACATTTACACACGCATATATATATATATATATATATATATATATATATATATAGGTGGTTGACAAAAAAATTGGACTATGGACAGCAAAAATGCGAAAAATAAATAAATAAAAAAACAACATGAGCAAAATGTGTTTTCAATCTGTACATGAAAGAGGTTTAACTTCAGGGTTAAATGTTTTTTTTGTATTACTTTTCTTTTTTTTTCGCGCCATTGGACACATTGATACATCAGCTACCCATATATATATATATACACGCACACACACACATGCTCTTGTTGCTCTTGTGCTCTTTTGTCACTTTTTCTATTTCTTTGTGATTGCTTGAGCTCCCTGTATTTGTTTTTAAAAATGAAGTTAAAATGACACTTGTGGCTTCTATAAAAGCACATGGGATTGTATTAGCCATATATGATGGTTCTTTTGATGAACTGAGAACAAGACTCAAGATGAGGCTCTCTGATAGTGCTGGGGAACTCCAGACTTCACACTTTCTTTCTTTTTAGTGCATACCCTAGCTAGTAAAGCATTAGGTTGTAACACCTTGTGCATAATACCCACTAAATTCTGCAACATCTATGATGTGTTATTCTTGCTGTAGTCTTGCACTTGATGACCTTGACTCATTAACAGTGTCCTTTGAAGACCACCAAACAATCCGCTCTGCTGAAAGACTAAAGTTGTCCTGTAGTGTGACAAGAGAATTTAAAAAGCATAAAAAAACATCAATAAAGTGTGTCACACTCAAGTCACCTTTCTCAATGCTTGAACTTTAGTTAGTCAAGAGTACTTAATCTTGAGTATAGCATACGTTGGAGGTCAACCAGCATGGTCTTTCTGGTGAAGCTGATCAGCAGTGGTAATCTCACTGGTTAAGCTATTTAAGAAGGCTATTGGGGATGCCAGCATCCACCAGACAGCATATGCTGGTGAGCGGTCATGCTAGTGGTTTCAGCAGGGTGCTCTCTATTCTCTGAGATTCCCACCGTGTCTCTCTCTGTCCCTCTCTATTCCTGGGAGCTCAGGCCTGTAGAGCACTGCTCTGCCATCTGGCTCTCTGCATCTTGAGAAATGACTTCCTTCTCGTCCACTCGCTACCACTCTCACACTTTTATTCTATTGTGGTGGAGTGTCTAACAGTGTCTTCTACATCCTGCATTAGCAATAGCTGGTGTATCTCTTCATCT
Organism: Enteromius thamalakanensis; assembly: GCA_032357475.1. Classification (NCBI taxonomy): domain Eukaryota; kingdom Metazoa; phylum Chordata; class Actinopteri; order Cypriniformes; family Cyprinidae; genus Enteromius; species Enteromius thamalakanensis. The sequence continues at coordinate 9,343,691 of JAUCMT010000054.1, read as the reverse complement.
TAAGTGGACAGTAAATCTATGAGATGTGCACTCTCGTTGCACCGCTAATAATTGGATAATGCAGCCAAGGCCACAGAACTGCTTTGCCAACAACACGTTTTTTTGTCTCGATTGGTTGATCAATGGGTAGAGCCAAGTAAAATGGACATTTTTCTGGCTAAGTAGAATGAAATCTTATTTAGAAACATGGTTGGAATTGAGCTAACTTGCTAACGTGTTGTTTTTGACACTAAACGTATCCTAAATTTGTAACAAGCATAGTCTTTTTACATTTTTGGGTGAGATATGTTCAGGAAATAAAGTAAAAAGTGACATGCTTTTAGGGGAGGCACATTCTTATTCTTGAGAGATTTTCAAAAATCGGTGTGGTGCAGGATGAGTCATGGATCTGTTTCCTGTAAGAAAAGGGATACAATTTTAAATGTACACAACCTTACAAAAGCCTTCGAAACTTTGGGGTTGGTAAGATTTTTTTGAAGGATGCCTATGGTCAAATAAGACCGAAATACAGTAGAGTAAAAACTAGTCAAATGTGATTACTCCAGTCCTCAGTGTTACATGACCTTTCAGTAATTATTCTAATATGTTGATTTGCTCACAAACGTTTTTATTATTCATAAATTATGCTCACTGATAGATTAATTAATTGTAAATATTTGTTAATAAGATGAACAACTTTTGAAATAATACAATTTATAATGTTTCAAAGCATTCCCTTTTGATCTATTTAATGCATCTATGTTTAATGAAACAGTACATTTCTTTAAAAAAACACCTTTCTAACCCCAAACTTTTGTATTTATCTGTTAAAAAGTGTATTTTGTCTGTGTCCGAGAGTACACTAGCATATAAATAAGAATACATGGGCTAATCAAATTTTGATGCAAAGCACAAACTTCCCATCAAGCCAAATTTAAATGAAAACATTCATCCCTAACGTGTTGCTTTTCATCTAAACTCCTTATTCTCTGCTTTTGTCTTTCTCCCTCACTCTGTTTTTTCTCCCCTCCTTCTGACTGCTTTTGCTTTTGTTTGCTCTTCTCTCTTCATTTTTCATGTTCCACTCCTTCTGATCATGCCACACAATCTTCTCCTCCTTCACACGTCCCCCCTCTCTCTCTCTTTTCTTGCTTGGCTGCCTGTGACTGTAGAAGGAGGAGACGGATGTCAAGGACTCAGGTACAGCTATTTCCCCTGTCATGCATGCGTCTGTTTGTGTGGGTAAATGTATTTCAGCGCTCTCTACAGTCTTTGTCTCTGTCTTTGTTTACTGTATTTCATATGTATATTTGTTTTATTTTATTCCTAATATCTATAAAACTAATCCTATTTAAATGTTCATAATTATATTCCAATTTCCCTTCATTCTTTCTGTCAGAGCTCTGGGCAACAGATCCCTCTGGTGGTGGAGAGCTGCATTCGCTTCATCAACCTGCACGGTAAAACTGTGCATTACAAGACAAAAGAGTTGGACTCTCATTTTTCCTTGTTAAATGATTGTACAAATACATAAGGACTAAGTATGTTTGTGCACATTTGGATAAGTGTGATGGTCTTTTTAAACAGGTTTGCATCATGAAGGCATTTTTAGAGTTCCTGGATCACAGACTGAAGTCAATCACATCAGGGATGCCTTTGAAAGAGGTACAGTCACGATCCAATTGATGAATACCGGTGTATTATTATTATATTTGTAGCTAGAAGTATACATTTGCAAATCAGCATATGAGAATGATTTCTGAAGGTACATGAGAAACGAAAATGTTTTAACTTGTAATAATATTTCACAATATTACTGTTTTTTACTGCATTTGTTACAATTTCAGCCTTGTTAAGCATAAGAGATTTCTTTAGAAAAAAAAATTAAAATATATAATTAAAATATGATCAAATATGCCTCCTCTTTCTTTCTTTCCATCTCTTTTTTTTTTGCAGGAGAGGACCCGCTCACTGACAGCGAGAGTGACATTGATTCAGTGGCAGGGGTTCTGAAGCTCTATTTCAGAGGTCTAGAGAAACCTCTGTTCCCTGAGGAGAGCTTTAGCCAGCTCATGGAGTGTGTCCGTAAGATGCCTTTCATGTGTTCTCTCTGCTTCTGTGTGATTAGGTGCACTTCCAGTCACCCAAAACAGTATTTGGACATTTAATTTACATTTGCCAACAACATATCAGATCATAATGGCATCTGCAAGCAAATAAGGCTGGATCATTTCTCAGAATTTGAAGCAAACAGTACATTTCAATATAAAATAATAGTTATTCTAAATTATGAAAGGCAATACTTTGCAAAAGTATAGAGTCAAGAAAATTTTTCAATTTATCAAAAGTAACAAATGTAACTTTTTTTTAAGAGTGTAAAATAAATGTAGATCTCATTAAAATCATTAATCAAAAATAATATTAAAAACCTGTTTAAAAATCCAGATTTTTTAAATGATTTTTAAAATAACATAACATAGCAGCACAGCTTAGTTGCCAATATTGAAAGTATTAATGATAAAAAAGCAGTAAATCTGCATATTATAATGATTTCTGAAGGATCATAGCTTTACCATCACAAGGAATAAATTATATTTTAAAATGTAATTTAAATGTTCCGTAATAATAGGGATATCAGTTATTTAAAAGTATGGTAAAATTACAGCATTGCTGCTTTTACTGTATTTTTGATCAAATATATTCAGCCATAGTAAACATACAATACCTCTTTCCAATACATGAGCGAAACATACTGACACCAGACTTTCAAATGGTATTGTATCACTTTAATCTAGTTAATTTAACAAGTTACTGTTATTTAGTCTTAAACACAATGTGTTAACTCATTTCTATCCATGTTTCTCTCAGAGATGGAAAGCATGACAGAAAAAGTAGCGCAGATAAAGATCATGGTCTCGTCCTTCCCCAGACCAGTCATCATAGTGATGCGGTATCTCTTCGCCTTCCTTCATCAGTGAGTCCTGTTCTCTTTTTTTTAAAGGCCTTTGTAATCATTCTAAACCTGATTAAGGTGGTGAGTGATGCAGTTCTTAACCTGGTTTGTTGGCGTCTGTTCAGTGTCTCTCAGTACAGCGATGAGAACATGATGCAGCCATATAACCTGGCCGTGTGCTTCGGGCCCAGTCTGCTCAGAGGGGTGGAGATGGGTGGTGATGAAGTGACACTGGCACCTCAGATCAATGACCTTGTTAAGACCATGATCATCCATCATGAGAGCATTTTCCCTGGGCCGTCCGAATTCCCAGGCCCTGTCTATGAGAAATGCATGACTCTAGAGCAAGAGTACTGGTGAGTACTAAAGGGGACATAATTCAGTTTCACTCAATCTCATCTTAATATTGAGTACCTACATTGAGTAGGATTTTATATCTCCAAAGATTTTTTAGTTTTAGCATATTTAAAAAAAAGAAAGATGTAGCTTTACAATTCTCTCTTCTATCCCTTTATAAAGTTAAAGCTTAGTTCACCCAAAACATTAATTTACGAAAACTTTTACATACCTTTCTGGCCATCAAAGAAGAGTTTGCTGGTTTCTTCATTGGATCAGATTTGGAGAAATTTAGCACTACATCACTTGCTAGTGAATGGGTGCCATCAGAGTAAAAATCCAAACAGCTGATAAAAACATTGCACATAATCCACACAACTTTGACTCTTTTGAAGTGAAAAGCTGAGTTTTTGAGAGAATTCGTCATTAAGGCATTTAACTGTAAACCATCATATGTGGTCAAACCACAAGTTCATAATCCATAATACTGCTTCCTCCAGTGAAGAAGCCTTTTGTATACTTGCATCAAAAGCCAGTGGTATATTTGTTTATCAGCTGTTTGGACTCTCATTCTGACGGCACCCATTCACTACAGAGGATCCATTAGTGAGCAAGTCATGTAATGTACAAATCTGATGAAGAAACAAGCTTATTTACATCTTAGATGACCACCTTGTATTTAGCATTCTTTTTCAGAACAAATTTCTTGAAGCAGTTTTTACTAGAATTTTTCTTTCTGTTATGTAACTCCACTACCATTTTTTCCCAGTGAACCTATCACAGAGGAGGGCGAGGGAGATGCTGAACATCTTCCCAGTGAAGATGGTAAGACAACACATCACATACATCATGCCAATATATTTAAACGTTTCGATTGTAATTAATTGCTTATCTAAATGTGTCTATGTGTGTTTCATGTTGGGTTTTTGTGTCCTGTTGGTGCATTGTGGCCATTCCATGTTGGATTTTGGCATATGTGGCATTTTTGTTGCCATGCTTTGTGTTTTGTGTTTGTGCGCGTGCATTGTATGAGCAGAGTGGGAGGCTGTGGCCATGTTTGATTATGTTGCACGCTCTGCAGCCGAGCTGTCATTCAAGCAGGGTGACCACCTCCTTCTACACAGCAAGGCCTCTGCTGATTGGTGGAGAGGGGAAGTAGGAGGAGTGAAAGGCCTGATCCCTCATAAATACGTCAGTGTGGTAGAAGGGTGAGACATAACTTCACTAAAAACTTGATGAGGTTTCTTCAAATATTTCATTGATGTAACTATTATAGTGGTTTCAAAACTTAGTCAACTGACTTGGAGGAAAATGAAAATGTCTAAGAGTCCTTAGTTTTTCTTCATAACACAAATGAAGATTTTTAATGGAATTCGAGAGCTTTCTTGCATCATAAACACATTCAAGGTCCACTTTTTATGTAAAAAGAAACCTAGTATAATGACTTTATTTAACAGTTTCTGTGTCAGTTTTCTCTGTGCATTCAAAAGAGTGCCAAAAGTTTTTCAAAAAAGTCTTAAAAAAATACACTTTTGTACACTGGTGTAAGAACAGAAATACATGGCATACACAAACATTAGGTGAAATAATCTTTTAGACTCTATCAACAACTCATTATGTTTTGCAACCGAGCTAATGAATTTGCTAACCACAACAGCTGTGATGATTAATAATCTGCTTTCACATTACCATATGAAAACACAACTGATTGGAAGCACAAAACATCATTAAGCCCTGTCTTAAATAGAGTTTTGTTCAGAATAGATGCCATGTTTAATCTGACACTGACACAAGCACGACTGTCAGGGACAGAAGTACAGTCCATAGGCCTCATTCAGAAAATGCAAAAAGAATCACAATTTTTAATTCAATTTTTACATAAACTGTCACATTCATTTCACTGCAACCATTTACATAAGAATGGATTTATGACTGAGTTTGAGCTTGTGTTTTATTTATGGAACCCTCATATATTCCTCCTGTTTTTTGTTTGGATCAAATTAGATATGGTGTCTACTCTAACTTAAGTCTAGCAAACCATTACAAAGACATGTGACTATGGAAAGTCATTATGGTTAAACCTATTGCTTAATATCTTGATAGCAATAACCTCATTTTGTTGTCTTCTCATTCTCAGGGCAGAGCGTAAAGAACGGGGAAAGAAGGAGGACAGCAGAGGGGGCAGCACAGGAAACCTGTCAGACGAACAGCAGCTGTCTGAACACAGCACTCGGTAGATTCACTCAGACTGCTGATAGTAATGAACCTCAAATGTTCATCACAGGCCCAGTGAGATCATTTCTGTATCGTGTTTGCTGTCGTTCCCCAGTATGAGAGTGAACAGTGACAGCGCGTCTTTGCCCGGCCGGCAGAGGACCGGCAGCGGAGGCAGCAGTATGGGTGGAGGCAACAGTGGGAATGTAAGCCCCATCCGGAAGATCCTGCAGGTGCCTGAGGGACGGCTCATCTTTCCTCCTCAGACAACTGCAGTTGCACGCCAATTCTCAGGGTAGGAGAACAGAAGGTGCCGTTTTGATGGCACCAGCTGCTGAAGGTCTTGTGTATGATGAATTATTTGATTCTATGACCACCATTAAACCACAGTGAGTTTACAGAATTATTCTGGAGATGACAAAACAAACGTTCTTTAAACAAGACGTTTTTTAGCAAATAAATTATTTAATTTAGCAAGGATGCATTATATTGATCAAAAGTGTTTGTATACTGAAAAGTTGTCCGTTTTTAAAATTGGGAAAAGATTCCCAAAAGATTGTGAATATTGATGATAATAATTAGTTATTTCCTGGGCAATAAATCAGCGTATTGGAATGATTTCTGAAGGAACATGTGACACTGAATTATTCTGAAAAATCAGTTTTTATCAAATAGAAATGTAATTTTAAATGATAAAACTGTATTTTTTAATATGCATTCTAAAGAATTTCCTTAAAGGGATAGTTCACTCAAATACTAAAATTCTGTCATTAATTACCTTTATTTCGATCCAAACCCGCAAGACCTTCAATCATCTTCGGAACACAAATTAAGATATTTTTATTGAATTTTTGTAAATTTGTCACATGGATGGATTTTTTTACTAATGCGCTTGCAACATTTCTGGACCTTGTGCATAAACATCTTTAAAGAAGATCTTATCAACCTCAAACTGTAGTGTATATTGTTACTGAAATGAAACATTTTTATTTGTTTACATCATCATCCTCTAATTTGTCTTTCTTTTCAGTCATCAGGAGCGCAGACACACTTTAGACAGTCTGAGGCCAGTGGGAGGACCTGGAGGACCGGCAGACAGACAGACAGTACATATTGACAAGGTCTGGTTCTTCTACTGATATTTGTTCTGTAATTATTTACCAGGAAAAAGGAGTCTTGAAGAACTCCTTTATGTGGAGTGAAAGGTCTTTCAAGCTTGACAAATAACAAAAAGTACCATAGAATAATCATAAAGCCCTAAGAATAATAGGCCCTATGACTCATCATGGTCTATATTCATATGAAAGCTTTAGGGGATTAACAAAATTTAAAAATTAATGTAGCACTCAAATTTTAATTTGTGTATGTGAAATTTAGCAAAATTTAGGTGAAATTTAGGTTTTCATACTTATGGATAATATCTGGGTGTATTAGGAAATTGCAAAAATATTTTTTGCAGGGTTGAGAGAGTCATAAATATATCATGTATATTCAAAATCTTAACAGTCATTCGGCTTAGAAGGCTTAGAAATCTGAATTATCTACTGAACCATATTCAAATCTCTGTCTTGTCTCTTCGGCCACATTTGATTGTACAACTATTTAAATGAGTCGACTCCTCAGTCAGGATATGAACTAACATTATATTCTATTTATTCTATTTTGTATATCTCAACAAATGATATTTTTATTTAAGAAACATGGTTCTCACAGTCTTCAAAGAATCTGGGTAAAAATGTGATGGAAAATTTATAAAATATTAAGAAGAAATGTATATAATGAATATACATACACATCGTTCTACATACATAGTTAGGACTCTAGAATATTTTATTTTGTAATTTATTTTATAACTTTAAATATTTTATAGATAATGTAGAAATTGCTGAGAAATTTATATTTTTCAGGTGGGAAAAAAATCAGTTTAAAAAACTAAAAATACCCCATAAACTACAGTAATGTTTTTTTTAAATGGCTGTACTTGCTAAATATAAAAATTATTATTTTGCACATTTTATTTCATTATTTTATTATATTGCCACTTTATAAACAAGCTTTATCATTACAGTAGAAGTACAAAAATGATGCCTACATGGGGGGGGATGTAGTTAATA
>JAUCMT010000054.1:9318537-9335995 GCA_032357475.1 Enteromius thamalakanensis | reverse complement strand
AATGATGCCTAAATGGGGGGGATGTAGTTAATATATATAAATATATTATATTAATGAAGGTTTCTCTCTTTCTTAAAGGAGGTCAGTCGGCAGATGAACTCAGTTTTTAAGGAGCTGTTGTCCCGTCAGCCGCCTCTGGAAGCCTCGGGTTCGAACCCTCCTCCCTCCTCTCCTCCCGCGTCTGTCCCTTCAGTGCCCTCTGCTGCTGCTCGACCTCAGGTGAAGAAGGGAGGCTTCGGCCTGCGCAGCAGAGTTCTCTTCAAACCCCAAGACGAGTGAATCTGAGTATGAGTGTTGTGGGGGAACAGCAAACTCATCACAGATATGAATATATTTTTCCAGACATACAATATATGGTACTCTTCACGCCTTATTAACTAAAGTATATTCAAATTTCATTTGACAGTGACTGAATATGGTTTTGTTTCACGTGAGACCGAGTCATTGATCCTATTATTGGTTGTATTTGTGTTTTAGCTTTGAAAACAGTTAATCTGGTCGTCCTTCAAGAATCTCCCTCTTCTTAACTAATCATTAATCGCAGTGATGTCTAATGTGTCTGACGTTTTTGACTGTAGTGTAGACCGTGTTCATTTGGAGAAACATAAGTATCTGCCGATGATGTACCAGAAAACAAGTGTTGAGTCGCTCAAAGCACATCGATTCAGATGGACAAGTGAACTGTGGGAATGACGTCCATGACAGACAGACTCCACATTGTTGTTTTAGATATAGACGTGTCTCCCTGAATGTATCAAGAGCTTTTTGAAGGCCAACGTTACCCTCAGATGTTTGCCAACTTAGATTCTATTTCATTGTGATTTGTTTTTCTTTTTAAATGCTTTTTTTTTTTTTTTTTTTTTGCTTTTTGATATGCATTTATCAAAATAGATCAAGGTACGAGATGATATATATTAAAATGCTTCTTTTTTCTTTTCTTTTTCTTTTTTTTTTTTTTTAGAAGGCTTGTTTAGTTTTTTTTTTATCATTTGCTATTTAATTTTTTTTTTTTTACATTTAGTTGCATTACTATTTTTTACAATCATTTGCATTACAATAGATTAATCTTTAAAAAGCATTCTATCATCAAGGAACCAGCACACATGCATGCAAACACACTGACGCGGATGGTCTCGCGTGGGAACAGGTGGAGCGGCCAAAATAAGCACAGCTCTGTAGCCACTTTTACCCCACGGCTCCATTTTCTCTCTGCCACATACAAAAACTGGAAAAGACAACTGTGAAGACTCAGAGCAGCTCAGGAACAGAGAAGCCAGAGAGAAAAGATCAAACTGTGAAACCGCTCATGTAGTCGCAGGAAGTCCAATGGCACTCACTTCCTTTTTTGCTGCACATGATTAGTGCCCCTAGTCACCGATCTCCCTCGACGTCCAGCGCATCACTCAAGCATTCCCTTTAGCAGTGTGTGTCTCTGGTAGATGATGTCATCATTGATGTGTGGATTACAATAATATCAAAATAAATTATATAGATTCTAAAATGCTGTTGGCTTGCCACGTGTTTCATCATGCATAATAATTACTTGGGTAGTAGTGCATTGCTATTGGATTGTACAACCAGTGTTATTTAGTATTCCTTATTAATTTGAATTATACTAAGCTTATTATTAGTCTTCATTATTAGTTTGTTATATAATTTGTGCTTCTGTAATTTTAGAGGTAGATAGGACTATACTTCAGCTTATATCTAATTTACATTTATTTTTAAAGTTAAAGTTTTTCAACTAATAGCATTTTATTTGGTAACACTTGTTTAACTGTAACATGTCTTTCAATAAATTTTAATTTGCTGCTAATTAATAGTTAGTAAGTTGGTTAAATTTAGGTACTAGGTAGGATTAGGGATGTAGAAAAAGGTCATGTAGAAATATACATTATAAGCTCAAGGGCGTCTGCTGCTTTAAAAGCTCAAGTGCATGATAGCATTATTAATTCTGATCAATGTCAATGTTACTATCGTTCATCAGCTGGTAAAAATCTCTCTGAAAATGATTTCCAATGACATCGTTTCTCTGTCCTTTATCATTTTAGTTATGTTCGGGACACTGCTATTCTTTGCTCTGTGTGAACGGGCCTTAAGGCATTAGTATGTGCTTAATTAACAGGCTAATATTCCAGTAATATGCATGCTAGAAGTAACTAAAAAGGTGTTACTGTAAAATAAAATGTTACCTTTCGTTTTATTTCAGCAGTTTATCTTTCAGTGTATAGCAAATTGATTTATGAAATGTTCTATTCCATACAGTAATGGGTTCTTCTCACCGCTCAGTCCAGCAAATAGCATTACAGTATGATTACAGTGAAATTAATATTACCTAGCAATAACAAAACTGTGTGACACAACATTTTTGAAGACCAATGTATGTTTTCTTAAAAAAAAAAAAAAAAAATTAAAACTATAAATTATGAATAGTTTTGAATATGAGATGATATGTGAGGAAACTAGCTGTGTGAGGAGGGTTAGTCTGTCCCGTAACTTGATCAGCGGTGCCCTCGCCATTCCTCTCCCCAAAATAACTCTACATTCAGCCTGCTAATTCTTCACTGGGTACAGACACTTCTACACACTATGCTATGGCAAGAAACACAAGGAAGAAAGCGTGAGGTTACACCTCCACACTGAGAGACGCTCCCCTCCTGTTTCACAGTAATAGTTTAATACAGGCCACAGATTGATCTGTAGATGTGGACAACCAGACAATTTATGCAGAGAGATCAAAACTGTTGCTTTTGCTGAATTTGCTATATTGACCTGGACAGAATTACATTTTTGGACCAGGACTGTTAAATAGGGTAAGTGATAAATATTCATAATTGGTTCAATTATATTGCATAGCATTGATGGGTAATTCTTATAATACTTAGATAATAATCATCATCATTTTTAATTATTAAAAATTAAATGCAGCCTGTTTTTATTATTGTTGTTGTTGTTTTAGTTCTAAAATACATTTTAGTTAATTTTCTAAACAAAATTATGTATGAAATGTTAAATGTTGACATTTACATCCCTGCTGTACTGATGAGTTCACTTAATCAATTCTCAGTAGACAATTACTGCGGTATTACAATAGGATGTAGTACTGTAATGAGTAATAACAGTAAGCAGGTGTTGCCAGGGTGTGTCTTGTCTGAGTTTATATTTGTCACATGTGCTTAGTTCAGTGCTGGGGCCCTCATTTTTTGCACACTACTAAAGTGGCTCAAATCAACTAATGCATAGAAAGTAAAAGAAATTAATATATTCTAAATAAAGTAATTAATTTTTTTTTATAATGTCCAGTTGTATCAAATTTTATTGCAAGGACACATAGCCTTTTATAATAACAATGTATTAACAAACAAGTGACATCATGTTAAATAGTAATAAGTGTAAACCATGAACAATTCTCAGTTATTGGGAAAATAAGACTCAATTATTTGTAATTATTACATTTTCTTTATATTGCCGGTTTCTGTAAACAAAACGTTTAAAAACGAGCATCTGTCAACAGAAATATCCAGCAGTCAGAAATGTTGAGAACCACTCCTGTAGTTTCTCTATTAAACCCTTTAACCCACAGATATTCTAAAAACCTAACCTATTCAATAATAATACTAAAAATACTCGATAAGCCACTGTTTGGTTCTGACTGATGCACAGGAGAAATTGTATAAAGAGTCTGGTCTACTTTGCAGTCAATATGATGTCAGACGAGTATTTGGTGGAGTGTAATATTGATGATGATGAGGATGATGAAGATGATGATGATGATGATGATGACGATGATGATGATTTGAAGAAGATGCACCCGACTCCGCCCCCACAGTTCTCCTCCACCTCGTCCCTCACTCAGTGTGACATCAGGGATCCCTGTGGCCTCAACAAACACTTGAAGGTGAGCACAGCTGTCTCTTTAGGAGGTTATAAGTGAAATAACCGTGACCAGGGGCGTAGCACCAAATTCTGGGCCCTATGCATGAGCAGTGGCCATGGGCCCCCATAAGCTCCTACAACACCATTTAATACATCAACCAACTGATGCATTTACCCAAAATATTAGCAGTTACATTAGTTAACAACATTTATTATGATCTTAAAATTATATTTAAATGAAAATAAAATTTCACTCCTCAGGGGCCCTCCCCCCACTTGGGGCCCTGGTAATTTAGTCCCACTTTTCACCCAACTACGACGCCCCCTGACCGTGACCATCAATAAAGTACCACTAACTTTCTACTGTCTTCATCCTGACACACCAGATAGAGTTCAGCGACGTTGTGGCGGAGCCCGCGTCCACACACAGCTACGACCGTGTGTGGGTGTACAGCGGCATCGGCTTCGAGTCTGCACGGCTCTGGGGTTACCGATGCCTCACAGCGCTCTGTGCGCTTCCGCTCTCATGTCTCTGCGGCTGTCTCTTTGCCCTACTGGCCTGTATGCACATCTGGTACGCTCATTTTGGTGATTATTTATAACACCTGTTACATAAGTGGAATAAAACTTTTTTAATCCAAAGTACTGTCTCTTGCCGTAGGTGTGTGATGCCCTGTATTCAGGTGTTTCATAGCTGCCTGCCCTGTGTGAGGTCACTGTGGATGAGTGTGGTCAATATCTTCATCGCTCCCTTCTGCACATCTGTGGCTCGCTGTTGCAGTGGGATATATGTAGTTTTCTCCAAAGAGTGAGGAAACACAAGGAGGAATCAGAAGAACTGCTTTTCTGTCAATTAATGGAATACCAAAATAGATTTTTTTTCTATTTAAAGCTGTATTGGAATAACCATGATACATTGAAAGAACAGCATTACATGTTGTTAAATAGATTTTTACATGCTAATACATATTTAATAATTTACAACAAATTCTGCATAGGTTTGTTATATGCAAAATGGAAATTTTTCGTACAATCTGTTGATAGGCCTATTTTCTCTCTCTTTCTAATGTTCGAAAATAAACAACTGTCACGTATGTCTGTTTTAATGGTTGTCATGCCATATATGTATTTTATTAAAAAAGCCACTTAGCCTGCATCTTATAAATACAAATCACAAGCAATCTCATTTGCAGTCTTCAGTGTCACATGATCTTTCAGAAATCACTCTATGCAATAAACATTTCTTAAATATTATTAGTTGTGCTGTTTAATATTTGTGAGACGTTAGTTTCAGGACTCTTAAGTAAGTAGCTGTTTTTGTATGTAAAAGTCTTCACTGTCACTTTTGGTTAATTTAATGTGTCCTTGCTGAGTATATATATAAATATATAAATCTTTGCAGAACTGTCAATTTTCCTATCAACTGGAATAGGTCTGTTCAACAGGATGCACAATATGAAAACTCAATGTTAAGTCGATTTCTAAAGCAGTGTTTAGGCTATATGCAAAGTAAATAATAATATAATTTAGCAGTCTGATAATAATAATATTAGAGTATATATACTAATATTAATAATAACATTGATAGTATTATTAAAGAAGAATTATTTAACATATTACCAAACTTAGGCCTAATATCAATCCTAAACTATAAAGCATTGTTTGAGAGGGGAACAACTAATAAAATAATCAAATAACCACAAATTTATAAAAAAAAAAAAACATAAAATAATACTCATAGGCCAAACGGGGCTTAGCTTAAGCCAGGACCAGGCATTAGTTTAATTAAGATATTTATGCAACTTTTACAAAAATACCTTATAAGAAAATATTACAGGTGAGCATCTTAACACAGAACAATGACACTGACATGTTTTAAGACCAAGATATTTCAGCTCAAACATGCAATTAAGTCTGGGACTATCTTAAGCCTTGTCTGTGAAACTGGGGGGATAACGTTCATAATGCAGTGTTTCTCAACCCTGGGGCCGGTGGCATAAAAGGTTAAGACTAGTCTTAAAAGTTAGTCAGTTAAATTTTTCTTTGAGACTGGTCAGTTTTTTAAACTCAGTTACATAAAAATGTATATTATCCTAAGGTAAATGCAAAAAATTCAACAGATTACTCTTGGCTAAATGCTGATTGGTCAAACTAGGTCTAGTCTTAACACTAAAGCTAAGTTTATGCAACTAAACTTCAGATGTGTCAGATAAAGGAGCCATTTTGGGGGGCTCCCAGGACCAGGGTTGAGAAACACTGTTGTAATGCTTTCTTATATCGTCAATGTTAAGTTGTATATGCTAGTTATTACTGTGTCAAAACAGAAATAATATGCACTAGTATTCTTGTAAAAAAACAAACAAACAAGCAAACTAAATATTGGTTGGATCTGTACTGTATTTTTAAAGAAAAACATGTCAAAGTTTTGTATCTGTAATAACAAACCACCGAAGTTCCTCGTGACTTTTTACTCTAATTTGTCTTCCCATAATTCCCCCACCCGGAAACAGCATAGAGTGTGATGAAGCGCGGAAGTATCGAGGGGGATTTCCTCGAGAGTCTGTACCTGTCCGAGCTTTTCTGGGCATTTATTTTTAATTCACGATATAAAACTCGATTCTGACTTTCCAGCTTAGTGAGGCTGAAGATGTTTGCCGACCTTAGCGTCGATGATTGGCTGTAAACCGGGCCGTGTTTCCTTGGCGGAAGACCGACAGACCGTGGATCTGTGTTAGCGCAGTTAGTTAAACACTGCGAAAAGCTTTATAAGGTAGTAATTACCTTCCTATTACATCCTACTATATATTGATGACACAATTGATGTATGTCTAGTTATTTTGACTCGTGTTAGTGTGTGGTTTTGAATGTTTTAAGGTTTTAAATGCGCTGATGCTAGTCGTGTCGTTAGCTCAGTTATCTCTGTTAGAAACCTGTAAACAAAACATTGAATCTCGTCTTTCTGAAAATGTCAGGAGTTGTTTAAAAACGTGTCGATTAGAATTAAATATGAGCAAGATATTGTATTAAACAGTGTTTTTGAAGTGTGTCTTTGTCTTTGGGATCAACACCGCGCTGAGAAACAGTAACGTTAACGTTAAACAGTTTATGAAGATGATTTTAAAACGGAATTAAAAACAATGCTTTAGAATTGAAGTCATTTTTTTATCGTAGCGTTGTTTTGGACAGAAATGCCAGTGAATCGCGCCATTTAGCCCTTGTTGTAAAGTGAAAGTGTAATTAAAAACATCAAGTCATCCATTAGAATTTAAAACTTCACGTGAGATTTTAAAAGAACATAATTAATAATAAAATATAATACCTAGCACTGAAAAAAATAAAAAGAATAATGCTGTAAAATTTGTTAACGTTAGTCAACTTGACTACATTAGTACAAAGATGAATATTTAATACTTTAGAGTTTATTCATCTTTATTCAGTTTATTTAATGTTAAATTCAGCTTTTATTTAAAAATATAAAAATCAGAAGTTATTTTAATATGATGTAAAATGGATCTGAGCTGACACTTAAGTAACAAATAACAGTTGTATTCTTATAAATTTGAATGATTGCACAATTCCTTTTTAACATTTCATAGACCAAATCATATTAAAATAAATTCCAGTAATAATAATAATAAAATATGTGTATTTTCAGCTTTTACTAATACGTTATAAGAATCAAAAGTTGTATCTGTTAATATCATTTAATGCACACGAGCTGTTATTAGATTTTTATTGACTAATTAATAAAAACTTTAGATTCACTTAATACTGACTCATGATTTGCTGCAGCAGTCATTAAAAACTGATTCAATATGCTTATCCACGGATCACAAACAACGAGTTTCCAAGCTCCAGATGTTAATTATTTGCTGGTCTTCTCTCTCAGCATCATGGTCCAGCCGCAGCCATCAGGTGGTTGTACTCTGCAGTGGGAGCTGACTGGAGAGGAGACTGTGGGTGCCAGGGGTCAAGGGTCACTGATGGCTAGTTCACAGGGGTCTATGGTGGTCCCTCCTGAATTAGCGGGCAATGAAGTGGTCCACAGACTCGTAACAGATAATCATCAGCTACGAGGTGAGACTTGAGAGATTGTCTATGCCAGATTCCTTGCCCATTGATAGCATAAATAACTCTAAACATTCCACAGAGGCTCTGAAGCGAAGCAATGATGCCCTCAAAGAAAGATGTGAAGAAATGGAGGGGTGGCAGAGGAGGTCGAGAGAGGAGCGTGAGTTCCTGAGCTGTAGATTTCGTGAGGCCAGAGATTTAGTGCAACGACTCGCACAGGAAAACCAGAACCTGCTGGGACAGCTCAACCACAGCATCAGTCAAACAGGGAGTCCAAGTGTTGGCATCTCCAAAGAGAATGGAAATCAAGGACAGGACCAAGAGCTAAAGTGCACTAATGTAGAGAAGAATGTTCTCATTGACTCACCAGAAGTAGGTTCTTTGTGAAGCATTTGGAACTTGCATAAAGTTGTCAGTTCCTTGAATTAAAGCCTCCCTTTATTGTTTCAATACGCAGGTATTAAATGAAGCTGTACTGACAGACCTAACTGAAGGAGATGCTTACAGACACACAATGCCTCACAGTTTGGTAATTCACCATAATTGTCAATATGTGTAATATCTGTACAATAGAGCTTTATCAGCATTGAGTGCTAATGTGGTTTGACTTCTTTTGGTTGTGGTGTGTTTCATCCTCCTGCTTTACTGTGTTAAAGTACAATCCAAAAAGTATTTGTGCCTTCATCTGTACAAATATTGTTTCACTTCAGCCTGCTGAGGGCTCTAATGAGTTTCTGAAACTGCTGAAAAGCCACAAAGAGAAGCTGGAGGAAGGGATGAGGGGACTGAGGAGGAGGAATGAGGAGCTGGAGAAAGAAAAGAGGGAAAATGAGAAGGAGAGAGAAAATCTCCTCGCCACTGTAGAGCAGTTACGCTCCAAACTCAGTCAGGTAGAGCATTTATGTTCCATTTGTTTATTAATACAATTACATATATCATATAGGTAGTTCACAAATAAACAATTCATCTTCATAATCGTTTTTAGATAATTCTACAGTGTAAGTTGTAAGTTGTTTAATTAATACAGGGTCATAATAACGTAATTAATGAAAATATACAAATTATTATTAAGATCAATTCTAAATGATATACACCACTGTTTGGAGTCAGTAAGATTTATTTTATGTTACCAAGTATGTTATTTATGTTATTTTATGTATTACCAAGGCTGTATTTATTTAATCATATACTGTACACAGTAAGCCATTGCTTGAATATTCAGTGTCACATGAAGTTTATAATGCCTGTTTGGTGTTCAAGATAAATTACTTAAATAGTTGTGCTGTTTAATATTTTGATACAGTTGTTTGAGAATTCTTTAAATAGAAATGTGGAAATGGTATTTATATATCTGTTTAACTTCTGATTAATCCTCTCTTTATTAGAATGGGGGTGTTACTGAAGAGTCAGTCCAGCAGGCATGTGCTCTCACCGTTCCTGCAGAAAGGTACAGTCAGGTGTTCAGTTTACACTGCTCTCTCTCTCTCTCTCCCTGCAGGCTGTAAAGAGCGTATCCACCATCAACTCTGCATGCTTCGAGTGTATTTTAAAAACTCTCAAAGTGCTTTGCTTTCTTTCTTTAATGTGAATGGTTGGGAATCTCTTTTTTCTGTCTTCTGTTTTGATCCATGTGTCTGCTTAGCTCTCACTTGGCTAAACTAACTGAGCAGCTTCAGGCTACACAAGGCAGGTGAGGGGAACTATATCTCACTGTGTGTGTGTGTGTGTGTGTGTGTCTTCTTTCATTGGTGTTGAAAAACCACAGTGTCTGTGACTGGAATGATGCAATAGAATAATTGACTGTTGACATTTCTCATTTAGACTTTTGTTCAGAAGTTTTAACTACTCTTTAGTAGTTTAAAGTGATAGTTCACCCCAAAATAAAAAAATTGATGATTGTATCTGCTTAACCCCAGGGCATCCAAGATGTAGCTGACTTTGTTTCTTCAGTTTAACACAAATTAAGATGTTTAACTCAAACTGTTTTAGTCTGTCAGCCATATAATGAAATTCAATGGGCACCAAATGTTCTAAAACTTTAAGAGTCAAAATAACAAACATATACAGATGAAACCAAATGAAACCCTAAGGCTCATGATGATACACTGATGGGGTTAAGACACTAAACGGCCGGTCTGTGCAAAACTGAACAGTATTTATATCATTTTTAATCCTGAGCGCATGACGCGTCAACATGCTCTGGCACATAGATATATACACATAGATATAGATGTAGATCCTTACATATCACAACCCATAGAAACAGTCACTAATGAGGAATTTAGGTATAGATAAAAATCTTTGTGTTCTGCTGAAGAAAACTAATTTTCATTCAAGAAATGACTGCTTTTATTTAGCAAGGATCCATTCATTTGTTAAAAAGTTGCAGTAAAGACATCTATAATATTAGATTTACATTATAATGAACTGAAAGATTTAAGAGAAAAGTTTTCAAATGTTTTCTTCCCATAAAAATATTAAGCAGCACAACTGTGCACCAAATTAAGAATCATATAACACTTGAGACTGGAGCGATGGCTGCTGAACATTCAGATTTGTCATCACTGAAATATAATTTTAAAAATATCTAGAAATATTTAAAATGGTAGTATTTCACAATATTGCAGTTGTTGCTTTTTGATCAAAATAAATGCAGTCATTTTAAGCATAAGAAACCATTAGAACTTTTTACTGAACTCAAACTTTTGAACTTTTTGAAAAAACAACAAAAACAAAACATAATTTAACAGTATTTATTGGGATATTTAGAACAAATAGTGCATGCTGTAAATGCAGCAAACAAGTTTCTAGCATACGCAAAAATCTCACTGTTGGCCAGAATTTGCATCTTGGCAAAGAAAATATGAGGTAGTTATGATTAAACATTTTTGGTCATTATGTATTACTTTTTATTCTTTTAAATCTGATAAAATGTAGAAACTGTAATGATAACAAGACTTGAATGGGGCGTTTAGTGATGAACTGCAGTAAGTTTGTGTCTTTGCTGTGATGTAGGTACAGGGAGCTGCAGGAGAAGCTGGACTGTCTTCAGAAGAGCTCTGTTCAGAGAGACAGAAATGAGGCTCTACTCAAACAGAAGGAGAAGGACTTTGTTCAGGTACATAAACGCAAACACCACCTGTGATTCAGTATGCAAATGCTTTTTCTTTCAATGCCAATCTGTGGCAGCATTTGCGGTAGTGTGGAAGAGCGATCAACATCTTTGTCTTTGTAGCTGACCAAGGACAGTGAAGCTCTGAGAGCTCAGGTCACGTCCCTTCTCGGCGAGTTGAATGAACGACAAAATTGGCTGGAGAAAAGTGAAGCAGAGAGACGAATTTTAGAGGATAAGTGAGTGCATCTCTTCGTGCTTGTGTTTTGTGTATGAGATTTGGCCGCAGTGTGTACAAGACCTGTTTGATCTTCCAGGTTGGGCAAGAAGACCGAACGCTTGCTGACTTTAGAGAGGGACATAGAGCAGCAGAAGAAGCAGCACAGTGTGACAGTGGACAATCTGTTACTGCAGACACAGAACCTTGAGACTGCACTGAAGAACGAGAGGCTCGTCATAGTGGAGGAGAGGTGAGTCTAGCGTAACAGCTGGAGAACACTGTATCAAACAGCTTCCTTTTTTTCATTGTTAAGGTTGTAACATGAACCGACAATTCATGTTTCTCGTCCTCATCTAGGAGGAAGCTGGCACAGCTCCAGCATGCGTACACATGTTTGTTCCAGGATTATGACAAAAAACTCAAAAATGAAAAGCAAGCCAATCACAGGGTAGGTAGCTGCTGTTTCATGTTGTAAACATTTATTAATAATTCATAATATTTGTAATAACTGAAAATATGGCATTGAAATTTGTATAGTTATAAAACATTTTGAACTAGGTTTATAAACTAGCCTATATATTTTTTTCTGTTCTTTAAAGTGGCCGTGCTTTTTAGTCATTAACACTAGTATTCATTTAAATGCTACAAACTGTGATGTTTGTGGTTTCAAAATAGGTCAGCGCATGTTTTGTGTTATAAATTTGCTAACGGAAAATATACATGTGGTAATTTCCATTTCAGAGTGGAGAGGCAGATACACTAGCTAACAGGTTAGCAGAGGCTGAGAAAGCTCTGGCCCTGAAACAAGATCTCATCGATAAACTCAAGGAGGAAACGGAGCAGCTGAAATCTGCGTTAGAGACTATACCAGTGCTGAACGCTCAGGTGAATATAACACCTTGTCATCAGTACATGTTCAGCACGCATGCTGCATATAACAACACAATCGCACATTTTATTTTTGCAGGCAGAGATATATAAGCTGGACTTCCTAGCTGAGAGGGAAGCCAGAGAGAAACTCAATCAAAAGAAGGAAGAGTTGCAGGAAGAGCTGAGTAAGGCACTCATGGAAATAGACAGACTCAAGCAAGAAGGAACCTCGAGGTAGGAAAAGAGATGGATGTTGTGACTACTGTGTGATTACAATACAGTTGTGCATCTGGACACAGAACAAAGACATATTTAAAGATATATCAGAGCAAGATATTTTCAGTTGAGACCTCTCGAACATGTATTTTAGTCTGTGACTAGCTTAAGTCACAGTCAAAATCAAAAGTATCTTAATCATTACATAAGCATGCTACGGTAACACTTTATTTTAACGTCCCGTTGTAAGTCATTAATAAGTGATTATTATGTTTAGTTAATTCATTTACAAGTCAATTAGAAGTGATATGTTGGGTAAGGATGGTAAACACATGGAGTATTTTAGCACTGTGCACATCATGTGAACTTCAGTTGAGGGTAAAACTAGTTCACATTATCACTAGATCCCACACACTCCACACAGAACACAATGAGTCCTAATGAGACAAAGGGTGTCACACTTTATTAAATTTAAAAAAAGATCTTTCTTTGTACTTTTCAACATATCATAACTTGTAATTGACTTGTAAATTAATTAACCGGGGATGATATGATCACTCCATTAAATAACAATAACTTTAACTTTTAGCAGATCTCTAAATAAATATCCGATTTTTAATTCTGTACTCTATATTTAATGCCTAATTTAAATTCAAAGCATTTAAAGTAATAGAACCAGTGTAACTAAAAACTAGATAATTTCTGTATTATTATTTTTATATTAGTAATGTTAATTGAGCACAGATGGTATGCCAGTGTATTGATATATGTGACCCTGGACAACAAAACCAAAAATTAAGATCTATACATGATCTGAAATCTGAATAAATAAGCTCCCCATTGGTGTTTTATTTGGATGGATAGGGCAATATTTGACCGAGATACAACTGTATGAAAATCTGGAATCTGAGGGTACAGAAAAATGTAAATGTTGAGAAAATCACCTTTAAAGTTGTCCAAATGAAGATCTTATCAATGCATATTATAAATCAAAAATGAAGTTTTAATATATTTTTTGTAAGAAATTGACTAAATACCTTCATGGAACATGATCTTTACTTACTATCCTAAGGATTTTTGGCAAAAAAAAAATCAATAATTTTGACCCCAAACACTGTGTTTTTGGCTATTGCTACAAATATACCCCAGTGACTTGAGACTGGTTTTGTGGTCCAGGGTCACATATTTAAATTGAAATGAATTGTATTAAATAAATATATATATTTGCTTATAAAAGCCTCCAAATGTCCAGGAGTTACATGTACATGTTGTTTCCTCACAGAGCTCGCATTGAAGAGATGCAACAGAGACATTTGGAGGACTACAGGCCTCGTCCACACCCACCTCCTCCACCCGGTAAAACACCTCAACACACACTTTACTTCGGTTTGAATATAATTGTTGTTAGTTTCATTGAGTACATGACAAATGCAGCAGTTACGTCTTAAAGCATATTATAAAAATCTTTACCGAGCATGTTTGGGGTCTCAACTTGAAATTTCTGCTTTTGAAGCACCTTTCGCAGGAGCTGCCATGTTCAACCCCGCCCAACCTCCATCTGCTCGCAGAAGAGATGAAGATCAAGACGGGCTGCCTGATTTCTGCTGTCCCAAATGTATGTACAAGGCTCCAGACATGGACACCCTGCAGATTCACGTCATGGACTGTATCCAGTGAGAGGAAGAGATGTTCAGGTGATCTCTCGACACCTGAGAGAACTATAACAAATCAAAAAGATTCGAGAAACAAGAACACAAGACCCATCTAAAGACTTTGAACATTTAATCCTGCTGCAGGTTGACTTGAAGTAGACGGATAGCAGATGTTTAGCAGATGTTTATATCATGTGGCTATAGAGCAGCCAATGTATTTCTGTACACTTAGTGTGTGTATCTCTTTACAAAAAAGCTTATCTGTACTGCTCTCTGTGACAGCGTAGTGTAATGTACTGCACGTGTGAATGTTTGCGTCTGCTTTACGTCTGCACACATCTGACAGCGACAATGTTTCCTGTATAACTGTGGTATTTGTTTCTATGGATGTACACACTCTTGAGGATTCATGCCCGCCTGTGTTAATATTGTGTATTATTTCAGCCAAAGTGAATAACTTTGTACAGACTATTGTTATGGAGAGATTTATTGAAATAAAAGTATGAATATGTATATATGTTTTTTCTTTTGTCAAGCACGCGTGTGCAGCAGAAGCCTTTGTTTAGTTACAAATCTCCTAGGTTTATAAAATACCCTAAAGCTAGCTGAAGAATATGGTGGCCGAGAGAGCTCAATGTGCTCCAAATAGAAAAAAACATCTGCAAATTAATAAGACAACATCAATTTGACACCACACGCCCTGCAAATACTCACAACACAAACAAAGACACGCCATGAAAAAAATATGTGAACATTTGCAGCACCTGTTGTCAAACTGATTAAGGTGTTTTCTTGACTTGATGGTGCTTCTTTTTATTTGCATCTGTTTTCTGTAAACTGCAGCGTGCTGAGCTCTCTCAGCCTCTGTAGAAATAAGGTCAAGATTTTACAAAAATAATTATTTTATTATAACCAATAGATTAGATTGGATTTTTTATGTTTTATTGGTTTTGGTAAGTTTTGGATATTTAACTGTCCACAAGATCATCTTTTAAATTAATTAGAAACTATGAACTGTAATTTTTTGTAAATCTGAATTTTTCTTTTTTTTAGACCGAATAGTATTTTAATAATTTTTTATATTAATATAAAAATGTATATTAATTAATACTAATATTAATATTAGCACTGTCAGTTGAATTAAATGTTGATTAAATTAAATGCTATTTAAAAACATATACTTTTATTTGCAAATTCATGTTGCAATAGTTTCAAAAAAGTGACATTTGTTTTATGTTTTTGTGTTGACTGCACAAGAAAAACATTTAAGAATTTTTAAATACCTATATTAAATGAATTTTAAATATTTATTACATTGCAATAAAACAACAATGCATAATACATTTAATAAAAAGCCCCTTGACCAATTGGTAAAAAGTACTAATGATGATGGGATATGAAATATCATTTTGCAGATGTAGCAAATATTACCAGTTAGAAGATGCAGCTTAAAATGTCTACATCCCAGAGATTACAGCTACTTTTGGAGTGTCTTCCCAATGTTTCAAATAGTTTTTACAGCAGTGGTTCTCTTGCTTTGTTTCTTTAAGGAACCTCATTTTTTATTTTATTTTATCATTTCTTACACTTTTTATTTGGTTTAATAAAATGAAATATTAATAGGAAAAACTATTTGCATGTATCGATGTAGCGTTTTACTTAAGTGCGACTATTTAGATGTATTAGTACTATTAATTATGGTGACATCTGCTTGTTGTGAGCTGATGCTCTGCAGTACCGGCGGCTTTCACCAGAGGCGCTCTCGCGATCAGACACGTCACTCTTCTGTTGAGGTGACGTGTCTGTCTGCGTTTCATTGGGTGAAGGCTAGCGCTGGTCTTTTTCCTCAGGTTTGAGTGAGTAGAGGTGGATTCAGCTGCCCAGGGATCAACATGATGAGAGTTATAACAGCGATATTGGCTCTTTGTCTGAGCCTTTGTGCGGGTAATTTTCAATTTTCTTTCAATTAGCGTTCGACATAAAGCATGGATCAGTTCACGGCATTCAATCTTCTCGCTCGTCGTCAGGCTAACATCGAGATGCCTCAAGCTAACGTGTCGTTCACATTGAATTAGCCCCGTTTTTACCACAGCTATCTCTTTATGGTTTATGTATTTTAGCCACCAAACTTGACAAGGAAGTTAACCTGTTATTCGTAAGGACTGTGGTGTGAGCAGTGTTTTTCTTTCCTCAGCTGAGACTTGCACAGACCCAGTGATTTCTCCGTCTTCATACACGACGACAGACGCACTCATCTCCTCCGAGACCGTCTTCATCGTTGAGTTGAGTCTGGCGTGTGCAAACGGAGCTCAGGTAAGTGGTCTAACGGTTACATATGTCCACGTTTCATTGGTACAGATGTGTGGACTGACCAGAGTTGTGTTTTGTCTTTGTTAGAGTGTTGCTCTGTATGCAGATGTCAATGGCAAACAGTTTCCTGTGACCAGAGGCCAAGATGTTGGAAAATACCAGGTAAGGTTACCTAAAAGTTTGGAATGTTATCATTTGCTTACTTTTCACTTGTTCTAAACCTGTAAGAGTTCCTATTGTCTGTTGAATACAAAAGACATATTCAAGAAAGATGGTAGCTATCTGTTGACTTCCATAATATTTTTATTTCCTGGAATTCAGTGACTACTTTCTTGTAAAGTTCACACAGTTTTTATCGAACAACTTGAGGGCAAGTTAAGGTCTTCTAATGAAGCCATACATGTAAGGTTCCTCAACATATGTGGCACACTTTTCCAATGATTGATTTTTGTCCAGGTCTCATGGAGCGTTCCTCATAAGCAGGCCAGCTCAGGCACATATCAAGTGAAGTTCTTTGATGAGGAGTCTTACAGTACTCTAAGAAAGGTTTGTAAAATTAATCAAAGCTGGTAAAAATGATCGGGATAATTGCTCAATGAATTATTTGCTCACCAATCCAAACTATTAGACTTTTGTGGCATAAAATGTGTTCTGAAGAATGTCTTTGAGCACCAATACAGTTTGTTTACATGTGTTCTTAAGAAATTGGGTTTAGAGTTCTACATAATTATTTGAGTACATGTTTGGAATGACTTGACTTTGGTGACTAAATAATGACAGTTTTCATTTTTTGGGTGTATTATCCCTTTAACATAATTGGTGAGACCTTGTATTCAACAGTGCTGATGAAAATATTAATGCTTTCAGGCTCAAAGAAACAACGAAGATGTTGATGCCATCAAGCCTTTGTTCTCTGTCAATGTGGATCACAGGGTGCGTATGCATACTTATCTTTATTGTCCCCTTGTCTGTTTAATCATTAGGGCTAAGAAAACCAATAAACGAACATTAACAAAAATGTACCTCCTTAGAGGAGGAGGTTTCAAATTGTGTTTGTATCAGTGATGCGCGGGTCAATGTGTAAACAACCCGAACCCGACCGACGTTGTCAACTAACCCGCCCGCAACTCG
>JAUCMT010000054.1:9297967-9310474 GCA_032357475.1 Enteromius thamalakanensis | reverse complement strand
ATCGCCAGCTCTCCATTGAAATGAATGGGATCGCGTCGCTTTGTCGCTGCGTGTCGCTGCTAGTGTGAACGGGGCTTCAAGCCTTTGGAGCAGTTATTGCTCTGTGTATGTTCCCTGTATGTTCCCATGACTCATGAATAACTCTCAGCCATGGTTATTTTAGACATTTAAAAACATGTTTCTAAATTGACACAAAAAGCCAAAATAAATATAGTCATCCTTTTTATTTTGATAATATAAATGTATATTAAAAATAAAATGTATACCTGCTCATGGATATGGAGATCAGTATTTCAGTTTGCATTGAAAACTTGATTAAAGTGTGTGCTAGCAATCTTTTTCACCAGTATAACAATAAATCATATGAACTTGAGTAAAGTGGGATAACAGATATGGGTTTGCGAGTTCATTATGGAGAGTACGAGTCCCAAAAGATCTGCACAGACCACAAAGTCTACCTCTGATGTAAGTGTGTTTCTACATCCAATCTTCAAAAATACCCTTTGCAGCTGTTCTCAAATCTCCAACTTTAATCTCAAAGATTCACCTTTTCACTTTTTGCCTTGTCCAGAAGGGAAAGCTGGCAGGCTGCTATGTAGGCTATATTAACTAAAGACATTAACTATATTCAGCAAGGATGCATTAAACTGGTGGAAAGTGACTGTTGAAGACGTTTATAATGTTACAGAAGATCATGATAGTTCACGTAAATGCTGTTACTTTCAAATTTCTATTAATCAAAAAATCCTGAAATGTGCATAAGAGAAAAAAATATTTTAAAATCATACTGACCCCACACTTTCTCCTTTTTGTGTTTGGCTATTATCACACTGTATGCAGCACTACACAGTAATAATCAGTAATCTAGCCCGTGGCATAGGCAGCATAGGCAAAAGGGCGCCAGAAATAGAGGAATAAAAAAAGTGTCACTTCCACTTAAAACTAGTTTGTATTATGTCTTCAGAATAGAATAAGCCCACTTTAATTTAACTGCATAGCAAAGCCTACTAAGTAGTAGTAGCAACAATAATAATAATATAGCCTACTTGCCTAAAGCACCCCCACCGTCTTCTGAATAATCAGACTTCACCTGCTACACGGTGCTCGTTTCAACAAGCTCAACATGTCAAAACGTCCCAAACTGTCTGGTGCCCAGGGGAGGAAAACGCGACAAAGACAGGTGTAATGTTACGGTAAAGATTGTTAGTTATATTATTTTGCTGCTTCCGAGTGCTAATTGTGAACGAAAGTGGCTCGTGCGCGTGGTCGCATAACTTGCTTTTAAAAGTAACGTTAGACACTTCAAGCTTTCTATAGATATATTTCTGATGTCTGTGTGTTATGTTTTCGCGGAGTTTCAGTGTTTTTTTTAATGACGCGTTTCTAAAAACAGTAGCGGAGAGAAGAAAAAAAAACCCTGTTTATTTTCCTTATATAGCAAAATCACACACAGTTTTTACCGAGAGTTAACCAAAAAAATAGACACCTATCGGATTCAAAAGGTGTATAGCATTTATTTGTGTGACCAAAGTCAACGGTATTTTTAGTGTCTTTTGCACTGATAAGAAACGAAGACGTGACTGTCGAGTTCAGGGAGTTAACATTAGCATAACATGGTTTGCTAATCAATAAATAGCTCGCGCTATCTGTTAGTTTTAACGTCAGCTAACGTAATGTTATGGAAGGGCCTAGTAGTTCAGGAAAATAGTAACGCAACTACCATCATCCCTTCCTCAGGAAAATGCTCGTTTCTTTAATATCTTATTTTGCACAGTGTCATATTTATATTGTATTTATAAATTAATGTCAGTTTTATTTTGGGAGTATTTAAATCTAATACTTTATGTAAGCTATTTTATTGCATATGTTTAGTTAATTTTTTGTATTTGTTTCTTTGAAAATATTTTGAATATGCAATTGCTTTATTTAAATAAAATAATGTCCAAGACAAAGCTATAAAGTTTCTTATGAGTACATGTACACCAGCAGTGGGATTTACCGCGATGCAACGGGCGCAGTAATTGCCTAGGGCGCCAAATTGGTTAGGGCCGGACCTGTTCCATTCAATGCTTTTCACTCTCTTCACTCAAAATATCCCTTGTGGCCCTTTAACAGTTGCAGTTAATCCTTTCTTTCTAAGTGTCTTCTGATGGTGATGATCAGATTTTTCCTTAAAACACAGAAGCATCTCCTTACACAGTCCAGCTGCAGTGTGGTTTTCAGATGCAGAGATGCTTGTAATGTTTTCAGTTTGATTTAAGGATGACGGGAGGTTTCTTTGCCTAAAGGAAAGAGACGGGTACATGTGGCCACCTCTTTTGACCTCAGACACGGCACCCGTCCGCCTGTCATCTCCCATGAGGTAAAGCACACCAGCCAGCAGAAGCAGAGTAAACCGAAAGCAGATTCATAAGCAGTCAGTTTCTTCTGTCCTCTCTGCACTGGAAATCCAAATCTAATGCATTCAGTTTCTGAGCTCTATTGTTTCTGAAGTCCTTCCAACAACATACAGCCATGCCACAAAGTATCCAGGATGAGGAACAGTAGAAGCTGACACAAGAGACAGGAGAAGTGTTACTACCTATAGTCAATTCTCAGAAAATTACAATTCATGTTAAATTATATATATATATGTGTGGCATGCATGTAAAAATTTTTTTTTTCTATAGGTTGAAAATACCTAGAATTGACCAAGACTCAAAAGTAGACGAAACTTTTACTGTCTGGTGAGATAAACAATATAAACTTCAAGAGCGTTGTGCACTGCTTTACAAGTAGCTATTAAATAGCAAAAATAGTTCTTGAGGTAAAAAACATTTTCTGCAGTTGTTACACAAAGTGAATGTACTGTATGTCCTAGTTTTACTTAAAATAAGAAGAACCAAAATATAGAACAACAAATTGATATAAAAATAATTTATTACAATGTTGATATTTTAGGTACTGCACATCTTGTCAATTAAATATGTGCTAAATAATTTTATGATTATTCATCATTATGCATTGTGTATAACAAAAGGTCACTATCAGTTAGTTTTCTCTCAATGTTTACAATGTCTGATCTCTATTTTTACTAATATCTAATGGTTAGTAGTTTACAGTTAACACAGTCATTATACTGCTGGACAAAAATGTATTGAAAAACATTTCCCAATCATGACGGATTGTATATGGAAATTATGTGATTTGTTGTAGTTTGTTAAATGGGAAAAATTTTAATGCATTTCCAATAAGCAAAAATTTCAATCCTTCATCATCAAGCAGAAAATGTGATAGGTCAATGTGTTTCAAAATGCTCCTAAAATGTGAGGTAATTTTGCTAAAAGCAAGCAAGCTTTGGACTTCCATCATGAATTTATGACTGAAATACATGTTTATAAAAGTGGAGCCTCCTAAAACTACCACAGACACTACTGAAACCCTAATTGCACTGACCGAGTACCTCAACAATCTGTGTGTTAGAAACATACATGTGCATACTGTATATATAATACTTCTTTATAACAAGGCGCTTAAGTTGAAACATAGCATTTTTATTTTCTTAAACCTTCAACACTTCTGTATTATATTTAGAATATTTTCTGTACAAATAAGTTACTCTGAAGCATGTGAATGGTCCCCTGATTCCAGATGAGAAAAGAAATTTAACACAAAAATAAAGCAAATACAAGAGGTAGAGCTAAAAGAGTGACAAATTAATGAGTGATTAATGTGTACATATATACATAATAGAGATTTCAACACTGACAGTTTTCAAACTTTTGCTACCTACTATTTAAATTGGAAATTGACCTGTATATTGCTGTTCATTTACCTTTACCCTGTTTCTTCTGTAAAGTTATTTCTCACCCAAAGCATATAAAAAGAAAAAAGAAAATGCTACTTTTCCCATTGATTTTCCAGGACTGTGAGGATATGTACATAGTTTTAGTTGTACTGAAATGCATTGGACACTCACCAGCTTCTAAACAATGTCTGTCTTTGCTTTGGTACATTAACCCACAAAATTGACCAACACAGAAAATGAGATTTCCTTCTGCGTTACTCAATCGTAGATTTCTGTCCACTAATCATTTAAGAGCTTATACTAGACCAATTCAATTCACAGTGTCTTCTTAATGCTTTACATTTGATATACAGATTAAATATGATTCAGACAGTCACTAAGCTGCCACTGTGATATTTTCATAACATTCTTGCTGGTGGTGCATATGTTCCCCTAAACTTCTGAGGCTCTCATTTGAGGCATCTTGCTGCCAGCTGTCCAGAGTACAGCCAGATAACCTTTTGTCCATTCCGTGTGCATTGCTCACATCCTTTTTTCTCTCCCTACTATCGCATTTTCCACACTTACTTTGTACTGTAAAGTCTGATAGATATAATCCTGTGACCCTAATCTATGAAAACCATCCATGAAAGAAAGCAGGAGAAGAATGGAGACCTCCAATCCTTTGCTTCCTAACCTTCCTCTGGATTCATCTCTCCTCATGTCTGCTCTCATGTAACTGAATAGACAACTGTCTGTAAAATGCACCAGGCATGGCAATGCAATTTTGCCTTTGTTACTGACGTAACAGTGTTGATGACAGATCAGTATCTGCTTGTCAGATTGTGTAACCGCCATGTACCTGAATCTAAAGTAGCCAGCCAGGACATTACCCCAGTCTCGTAGCAAACAGCACACTTTTAGCACACTTGTGCCACTGGCACTTGTCCACGAAGATCACAGGGCATCCCATTTGTCATTTTAAATACTACAAAGGTGTTTAAGGGCCCAGCTGCACTATTATGGCATCAGCACGTGGGCACAGAGCGGCCAGACTTGTCTGTGGTGTGTTTGCCTTGTGCTGGCGTGTATGTATGTGTGTGTGCAATCCAGAGCTCAGTATATGGTATCCTTGGTGTTGGTTGATGTGTGAGTCGTGGTTGAGTCGTCCGGCAGCGAACCTCGTCGTGGGGATCCGGTGTGGCAGCGCAGCAGTGCCAGCAGTTCACGGGACACACTGCTGGAGAAGGCTGTGTAGATCCATGGGTTAGTGCAGGAGTTTAGACTGGCTAGAAGCATCAGGATAGTGAAAGCAGCCCCTGCATGACAGAGAAAAGCATTTATTAATGCATTGACAGCTTTACAATATTGCAAATATCTTTGTGTGAATAATATGTGCAGACCTCCCTGTTTTATCATCTATCAGTTCTTAAGATTGCTAACAGAAACATTTAGAGCTAAAAGAAAATTCTTGCACTGTCTGAAGAAGTTGCTTTATATATACAGTATATATTATGAATAAATTACAAGAACAATTACAAGAATTATCTGCTGCAACAGATAAAATAATTACCTAGGGTAGATTTTTGCAAGGAGAAGTGCGAAATCTGCATATACACTGAAAAAATTATACTTAAGAGTTAAAATAGTAATCGTTTGTAACATTATAAATGTTTTACTGACTTTTTTCTTTAACAATTTAATGCTGACTTGCTGAATAAAATTATTTTAAAGCCGAACATTTAATTTGGTAATGTATAATAAAAAAAAACCAATGTAGTTAATGTCAGACGACATCTTTCATACTGTTTTGCACCCTGACAGTCATAATATGACAGTCACAAGTCTCTGGTTTTCATAAGAAATATCTAAAATTGTGTTCCAAAAATGAACAAAGCTTTTGGAACAACATGAGGGTAAGTGACAAAATCTTTATTTTCGGGTGGAGCTACTTCTAATCTATTGAAACAATATTGTTTTGTCTAAAAGGCTAAAATACATCCATGCTGTTTTCAGAATGATTTGGTTGCCAGGTGGTTGGTCAAACTGTGCAGAAAGTCCAGTCTAATACAGAGGTGTAAATACCAATGAGATTACCCAACACTCAGATGAGCGAGCAGGTGTTTGTTTTTCTACGTGTTAAGGGGAAAGAAAAGCAGGAGACAGCTATATAAAGAAGAGGACAATAAAAAAAGGGGACACGGTAAAAACATGATTGATTATTTCTACTCCTGGAGATCTCCCCTTTCACAGACTTCAGTTCCAGCCAAGCTCTAACACACCTGCCTGCAATTTCCAAGCAACCTTGAAGACCCTGATAAACTGATTCATGTGTTTTTAATTGCACTTGGAACAAAACTCTGCTGGAAGGGAGATTTCCAAGAACGGGCATCTCTGTTTTTGAGAGATTCTTGGAGAATGCGCTGCTTGTTTAGTTACCAACACCACCCTACATGATTTATCATGCTGCTTTAGCATCCACAAAGCCGAATTATGTGACTGTACAGGATATGCATATTTGTTTGCTTAAAGACTAACCTTGGTTTGGTGGGTTGGGGTCCCAGGCTGCCCATAACTGAACAATAAAGAAAGGACACCAGCAGATGGTGTAGACCAGCACAATAACCAGAGTCATCCTCACAGTCTTAGACATGGCCTTAGTAACACCCGGGAGAGGCGGCTGGTGCGAATAGTCTGTCGGGAGGGGAAAAGCATCTGGAAGCACATCTGGCCACAGTTCAGAAGCTCCAGAGCTATTTGGGGGTCCAGTTAATGCACACATGCTATTTGCTGATAATGACTGAGAATGTGAGGGGTCTGAGAGGTGTCTGGGAGTGTTTTGCCGGTGAGATTGGATGGACGGGGAGGAGGGATGTGGCCTAAGGCAAGGCTCGCAGATAGAGCTCCTACAGGGTCGAGTATGAGAGTAGCTATCGTAAAGGTTCGAGGGGGGCGCTTCCTCTCCTGCATGATGTGAGGGAAGGCGGTGAGCTTGACCGAGACTGCTGTCAGTATGGTGACTGTGTCTGCTCTGTCTGTTTCTTTCTCTGCTCCTTCCCCTGCCCCCTTCACGCTGGGCAAAGTGGAAAAAGACAGAGTTTCTCTTAAATTCTGCCGTCACCACCCGCTCAGATTTCAGGTAGATATTGTCATGGATTTCTCTGAAGATGCGAACCTGAGGTGAAAAAGAGAGATATCAATGTAAACATGCTCCTACTAAATAGGTCTGAAGATGTGTGTTATTTAGAACTTAACTAAGAATACTTTTTAAATACAGTTGAAGAAACACACAGAATTTTGAGGAAATGGAAGAAAATTACACTTAGCAGTACTATGTTTTTGCAAAGTGTAGTAATGTGTAGTGGACACTCTATGGTGCTGTATGGAAAATTAAAACTTTTAGCAGTTATTTAACTTAAATATAAATAAATAAATAAATAAATATGCTTTATCTGTTAAGGAAATCATGTTGTTAGATTGTGTTCAGGGTCACAGATGGCATTAAAATAATGTAGATAATGTTTTAATAAACAGCCTATATCCCTTGTAAGCTCAAAGCACCCTAATGTAAAAAAAAACAAAAAACTAATGTACATGAATCATATGAGATGTGTTACAGGACTTTTGTGAATGTCCATTTACTGTTTTCACACTAAATTACATTGTAATGCATAGTTTTAACCTCCAAAAACCATATATCTGAGAATATTCTACAGTAAATACACATATAAAGTGATGTTACACATTTACAGTTTATTTTAACTAAATACATTACCTTACTGTTAACCAATTAACATTTTTTAACATTACAATGCATTTACTATATTTTACTATATAAATTTTTTTTTTGTAACTTTCCAGATACGTAGATCCTCAATAGTGTTACACTAGAAAAGAGCAAAAGCTCGTCTGAGAAAAATAATACATGGCAACATTTGTCATTTAGATTCATGCATTTGGTGAGTGGTGTATGTGTTGCATTCAGGATATACATTTTATCAGTATCTGGAAGTCAAACTGACACCCCTAGCATTGCAAAATAAGTAAAAAAAAGACAAGCCACATTCAAATTATTAGCAAACTTGTTTTGGACTATGGAAATTCCTCTGTGGTGTTACAGTGAATTTTTTTGAATCACAATTAATTTAATTCCTCCTCCTGTCATTCAAATTCAACATTCAACTCCAGAACTGGAGCCAATTATTGAAAGCTGAATTTCACCCAGCCCTAGCACAGCCATCAAGTTGTACTCTGCAGTGCATCTAATTCCCATTAAACATGACAAGTCTTTGACATTTGTGTAGTATACATCATGTTCTTATACTATGATGCATTGTTAGACGAGAGATGTCAAAGCAATACATTACATTTTAAAAATGTGTAGAAAGTGAAAGATTAAAAATAAAGAAGCTGGATATACCTGACAGACAGTGATGATAAAGGCTGGCAATACAAATACAGCCACAGTCATCCAGGTAACGTATGCTTTAAGACCCCACGGCTCAGCAAAGTGCCCCCAGCATTCAAACACCCCGGGTGACACCTCTGATCGCGAGAAGATAAACACCTGTGTGCAAACAAGAAGACAGTCATGAGCTCAAGAAAACAGATGAAAGTCAATCACAATCTAAGACTTTTTACTCCTTACCTGTGGCAAACTGAGCACAAGGGCCAGGCCCCAGGCAACTATAATGGGGGTGTTCCAGCGGGAAGGTGCACCTCCTCGATATGCTTGCAGGGGGCAGCAGATGGCATAGTGCCGATCCACGGTCATTGCAACTATCATATAGGAGGATGCAAACATCCCAACAATCTGCAAGTACTTGACGGAGCGACACAGAGCGTCAGGGCCCTGAAAGTGCTCTGTGATGTCCCACACCAGCTGTGGCAGCACCTGGGGACAAAATAAAGACATGTCAAGTCACCTTTATACAATAATGATTGTGTTGTAAACGGGACAATAGTGTGTGTTGATAGTGCAAGAAGACAGTAGTTAACACTAAATATTCCAGTTGAAGTCAGTTCTTCATTGATTCGACCAACTCAGTTCAGTTCTAAAAGAATCTGTGCAATTAAGCCAACACTACTAAACAAGCCAAAGTTGACCTAAATTTCCTTGGTGACAGAGCTGCATGTATCTATTTCAGTCACGAAACTCTAGATCAGGGGTGAGGGACGCTGATCCTAGAGAGCCAGTCTTCTGCAGAGTTTAGCTCCAACCCTGAAAATGTTTTGGTTCAGGTGTGTTTGATTAAGGGTTGGAGTTAAACTCTGCAGGGACACCGGCCCTCCAGTATCAACAATCACCACCCCTACTCTAGATGGTGCAGCCTGATAGGTCCTATTACAAGCCACCGTGTCATGGCACAAACTGATTGGCCATTGCTGATTCTGCAGTCAATAAGATTGCAAACCTCCACCTCCCTCAGCACTTGTCTAGCAAAATTGCAATTGGTATTTCATCTTTTTTATTTACTTATTTTTCAAGTTCCAGGGTTGCTGTGCTTGTCTGTGATGCTGCATTTGGCTTAAATGGTTGTGATTTATATGTTTATCTTGGTATCATCATTAAAGCTGCAGTTCATAATTTTGCGTTTTATATATTTCCGCAAGAAACTGGTTTTCAAACATAGGTGGCCTATGTTTGAAAACCAGTTCCTTGCGGAAATATATTCCATGCGTGGGGTTGTGCTCCGGCGCGGCTGAATTTAACGTTTAGAGGTGAATGTGTGGCTGTCAGTCACTGCATTGGTGTGGATACTATACTTAGTAATCACAGATTCTAGCCTACATCTTGGAATATATGACCCAAATAAGAATTTTCACAATATTGTCATCTGAATATTGTCAAGTCTGCCACACTTGTTTTGACTAACATGCAAATAAATTGCGCTACCAATAGTGATTAAATATTTCTATTGGATAGCTGCAAATTATTATTGTTATACTTTATTCTAAAGGGATTAATGTTAACAACAGCATAGTGTGGCTATGAGTACTGTGTGTAGATTTCAATTTATATACAGTCTAATCTCTAACTGTCACATTCATTCACATGTGTTTCATACAATCCTTTCTGGATTACAGAAATCAAAATGATTTTTTGACATGTTATTATTCCAGCTGCTGTGAGAATAGGCTATAATTAAACTATTTACTACCTGCAGGATCCTCAGGTGAATGAGGTGATAGCCTAGCCTGGGCCCGCCCATACTTCCTTTGATGCTACATTCATTTAGCAAACAAAGTTAGTCTGGCAAAGCTGCTGGAGCAGAAGTAATTAAAGTAAGTAAAGACATTTTCCTACTGCTTTAATGAAGGTTACGGTGGCTTCAGGTTCCACCACTATGCATACGTCATTGGAATGAGTGGCTCTGATTGGTTGTAGATTCGTCCAGTAGTATACAGAGCCATCTGATGGCCATCTGATGGACTCAGGTTAAGCTTGTAAATAATGTAGCTTGGCCAGACTAAGCTCCTATAAGCTTAATAATCGTGGAAGCCAGGCTACTGATAGCCTATACTTGCCAGGACAAGATTTTTATGTTTACAGATGTGAGATAAACCGACCCGTAAGACTCAAATTACTACTAGTTTTATTTCACCATGAAATTACAATACTAACATTTATGGCCATTTAAACAAATAAGTTTTTTTCAAATGTTAAATCAAGCCCATATTCATAAACACAGCACTTTAATTTATTTAGTTATATTGCTGTTATTGAGATCTGATAATCACTCAAAGAAATATCATGATTTCTTTTATTTTTATATTAATCAAGCAGCCCTTATAATATCCAGAATTTCACTGCTGACTCAACATTACTCCCAAGCTTGATACTTCAACTGCATTTTAATACATGTAGTCTCACTATATGTTTCCATTCAGGTCAATGATTACTTAACCGTTAAGCTCATTTCACAGCACTCATCATTTTTAGTAGCTTTGAGAGGCTGTTACCTGAAAGAAGGCCACTACCAGGTCAGCCACACACAGATTGACCATGAAGAGGTGCATGGGAGCGTGATGTTTCTTCCTGCGCAGTAACACCCACAGCACGAATCCATTACCCAGAGCTGTGAGGGCAAGCACCAACCCCAGCACCCCGATCTCCGCCTGGGCCAAGGCTGGGTCCCGTACCCGTGGAGGGGCAACTGGCTGGATTGTGGGCTTAGTGGTGGTCCATGTGATGTTCTCAGATGGAAACAGCCAGAGGAAGGCCCCCGTGCCCCCATAACTGCCGCTGAGATTGAAGAGGGAGCTGGACAGGTCCGGTGGCCCGTCCATCTCCAGCACAGAGCGATTGGGCTGACCCAAATTCTCTTCCCAAGAGGAAATCCTCATGACCTACAATGAGAAGGACAGGCATGAGAGGCAAATCGAAAATCACGGATCCCTTGCTGGCCTACATTGTTAAACAAACAGCTGTAAATCATTTTAATAAAATTAAGCCAAATGAAATGTATTTTGTTGGCTATTTCTGTAGCTCTGTAGCAAGAGTAAAGGAATGGT
This sequence comes from Enteromius thamalakanensis, assembly GCA_032357475.1. NCBI lineage: Eukaryota > Metazoa > Chordata > Actinopteri > Cypriniformes > Cyprinidae > Enteromius > Enteromius thamalakanensis. The sequence goes on along the minus strand of JAUCMT010000054.1, from coordinate 9,299,193 downwards.
GACGTCTAAATAAAATTAAGTCATTACGATGTCTCCCACATCATCTCAAATGAAATTCTCCATCTCAGCTTCTGTTTTTAGAGACAGCACTTAAAACATCATGTTAAACCATTGTGTTTTTGGCCAAAACCGTAATAAATTAACTACACGTACTCAACAGACTTTTGAGGTTAGTTTTGAGGTTTGGAACAAAGGAATGCAAGCGAAAAACATAAATAATAAAATTGTTTACCAATTTAGTAAAGACAGCTTTGAATCATTGTCTTCTGCATAAAACATTTAGAAACCTCTCCAATTTCTTTGTCTGCCTCATTAAGATGCTGCGTGGATTATTATCACCAGCCGCTAAAGCGAATTTATTTAGCCAATATCTAATAAAACAAATCTAAGATTCTCTTGGGATTTACTCATCCTTTGTCTCCAGACACAGGAAAACATATTTGTGGTGAATCTGAGAAAAGAAATGGAAAGAGATATGGGAACAATTATGGTTTAAATCCCTCTTTTAGATACACAGTGTATGTCTGAGGCATGGATGGGGGAGGGCTTTTAAGGGCTAAATGGACAGGAATGCAGATTTTAAAGATGTCTGTAATTATTACGTGCTGAGATACAGTATATAACTCAAATGGAAGGCCCAAGGAATGCTTGCTTTTACTTACATTAAACTTCATTCTGACTACTTTATTGAATACGCTTATAAATTGTGCTCTTTTAAAGTGCATGCTATTTACCGTACATGAATATTGGTATTAAGGAAATAAGAAATCAAATAGGAGTGAAAGTGCAAAAGCATTTAAGAAAACAAAACAGGATAATAAAGGTAGAACAAAATTGGTTATTGTAAAGAGCGCTGCCACTATTAAGAGAAAATTTGTGACTCTAAGGCTCACACAGACAGATTCGAAGGACTAGACTTGTTTTAATTTAATATGTAAAGGTTTTTAAAGGAATAAATGCTTTATAATTATAGAATATTATTAAATATTTATAAAAGCTGTTCTTTAACGTTCTATAAAATACTAAAAAAAAAAAAAAAAAAGCAGCACAGCTGTTTCCAACATTGATAATAGAAACATTTAAAAACGGCGTGCCTTAAGGGTTAGGGTAAAAAAAAAAAAAATATATATATATATATATATAGTACAGACCAAAAGTTTGGACACACCTGCTCATTCAATGTGTTTTCTTTATTTTCATTACTTTAAGTAATAAAGGACAGTCAG
>JAUCMT010000054.1:9278383-9297867 GCA_032357475.1 Enteromius thamalakanensis | reverse complement strand
CTGCATTTTTAGAATTTCAAAAAACTTCATTCTGTATGTTTTATAAGCTTGTTTCCCCATGGGGACCTCACAAATGTACCCACGAGGTCAAAATTTACTAGTATTCCTATCTTTGTGGGGACAATTGGTCCACACGGGGATATAAAAATCTGTCCACACACACACACACACACACACATATACATAGATATGATATATATATATATATACAGTACAGGCCAAAAGTATGGACACAACTTCTCATTCAATGTGTTCTCTTTATTTTCATGACCATTTACATTGGTAGATTCTCACTGAAGGCATCAAAACTGTCAATGAACACATGTGGAGTTATGTACTTAAAAAAGGTGAAATAACTGAAAACATCTTTTATATTCTAGTTTCTTCAAAATAGCCACTCTTTGCTCTGATTACTGCTTTGCACACTCTTGGCATTCTCTCGACGATTCTTTCACTTCACAGGTGTGCCTTATAAGGGTTAATAAGTGGAATTTCCTGCTTTATCAATGGGGTTGGGACCATCAGTTGTGTTGTGCAGAAGTCAAGGTTACCACACTGCCCTATTGGACAACTGTTAAAATTCATATTATGGCAAGAACCAATCAGCTAACTAAAGAAAAACAAGTGCCCAGCCAGTCAAAAACCATCAAGCGCTACAACGAAACTGGCACACATGAGGACCGACCCAGGAAAGGAAGACCAAGAATAACCTCTGTTTCTGAAGACAAGTTCATCAGAGTCACCAGCCTCAGAAATCACAAGTAAATAGCAGCTCAGATCAGAAACCAGATAAATGCCACACAGCATAGCACACAGCACAGCAGAGTTCTAGCAGCAGACCCATCTCTAGAACAACTGTTCAGAGGAAACAGGAATCAGGCCTTCAACGTCAATTGGCAGCCAGGAAACCACTGCCTAGAAGAGGCAACAAGCAGAAGAGATTTGTTTGGGCCAAGAAATACAAAGAATGGACATTAGACCAGTAGAAATCTGTGCTTTGGTCTGATGAGTCCAAATTTGAGATCTTTGGTTCCAACCGCCGTGTCTTTGTGAGATGCAGAAAAGGTCAACAGATGGATTCCACATGCCTGGTTCCCACTGTGAAGCATGGAGGAGGAGGTGTGATGGTGTGGGGGTGTTTTGCTGGTGACACTAATTTTTTCAAAATTGAAGCCACACTGAACCAGCATGGCTACCACAGCATCCTGCCGTGACATGCCATCCCATCCGGTTTGACGATCATTTCTTTTTGAACAGGACGATGAATTTTGAAGAAACTAGAAACTAAGTTTTCAGTTTTTTCACCTTTTTTTGTTAAGTACATAACTCCACGTGTGTTCATTCATAGTTTTGATGCCTTCAGTGAGAATCTACCAATGCAAATGGTCATGAAAATAAAGAAAACACATTGAATGAGAAGACCAAACTGACATCTCTGAATGCTTGTGCAAATCATTGGAATATTTAAAAATATATTGTAGTCAGTGGAAAACAAAGAGTTGATTTGTGGTTTTCTGTGATGTTTATTCTTCTGGTGTTTGTTAGCTCATATGTGCTGCTTAGCCTTAAATCAATGTGTTTATGATTTATGTGAGGATTAGCAAGAATAGAATCTGAAAGCTTTCGAATGCGGTTTGTTTTAAAATTAGCTCTTGATTCAAGTCCAAGTCTCTGAGACCTGCAATATTTCATTCACTTCATTCATCCTCACTCACTCACTCTTGCTTTCACTCACTCCATCCATCTGGAGAGGTGGTTTTCATCTTACATTTGCATAATCAATTCACAACAGAAATAGCCACTTCAGAGCTGTGCTGGTTACAGAGTCCTAATGAAATCCTTCCAATTGTAACACAAAGCCTGGCAAGGTCTTTCTTTGACGTTGCCCGCGGAAAGCCTGTCAGCTGCTCTTGCTGTCCAGTTTGTTGTCTGTTCGCACTCTTTGCATGTCCCAACTACTTTCCGTTACCTACTTTGATACCTCTTGGGAAATTACAGAAAGAGCCTCCTCGCACACTCTGGGTCTTTAAATGTGTCTGATGCACATGTGCTGGCTCTGGCTATTCATCAGGCAGAAAGTGGCTCTGTGATATGCCCCTGCTGGGCATGTGTGCGCTCAGCCGGGTTTACTCGCAAGATAAAGCCTAAAAATTAGATCTCTCTTTCATTTCTCAAGTTGAAATTACATGGAAAGCAAATAGAATCTCCTCTCCAGAAATATCACGTGTCTTCTCTGGGCTTTTAAAATGGATTGCAATAATTACACACTGTGTGGTTAGATTTATTAAGGAAGAGCCTGCGACCAAATGATCAGAGATTTTAATTAACTGACTACACAAAAAAACTGTGTAGGCTTAAAAAATCTCTCCGAAATTTCTACAAACACTTCGCAAACAGCAATAACATTAAATCAAACATGACATTTTCAACGATGAAAGACTGAAGTAATATTTTCTTGTAAAACATAGTCTGTTCTAATAATGTTTGTCTTACTGAATTTATTCAGAACTTAAAGGAATAGTTCTGTCATCATTTACTTACCCTCGAGTAGTAGAAAGATATTTAAAAAAAACAGGTTGTAACCAGTCTGTTTTGGTCACCATTGACTTCCATAAAAATGCAAATTTCTTAAAGATAATGTATATTCTACTGAATCACACACACAAAAAATCTTTCAATGTGATTGGTAATAACGCTGTAACAGATCCTTCTATTAGGATTGTGTGTAAAAGACTATAAGTCTGCCTCTAAAAGTAGACAGAGTTTAGTAGCCATAAGAGTGTGTTTGTTTTGTTTTTCACTTGGGCTCGCCGCAAAACACCTTTGTTTTCTGTGAAAGGTTGTAGCCCACGTCCCGTTTTGTGGCACAGAATCATCAGCAATCAATACAATGTCCCCAGGGTTTAGATTTTACACTAGGGTTTGCCATTTTTGTCTATCTTGCAAGTCGGGTAGGTACTCTTTGACCCAACGATTACAAAATAGGTCAGCTAATAAACTTGGTGCCACATACGACTGGAATATATATAGGTCTGCTTTATCAGTAACTCCAGGAGGCATGGGCGGTTTTACTTTCAGCAGCAGCAAGTGATTTGGAGTGAGGGCCTCTAAGGCCCAATCCCAATTCTACCCCTTACCCCTACACTTTCCCCTACCCCTCCGTTTGGCGCGTTCACGTGTAGGGTTAAGGGTGTCTCAATTCTCTTTTGGTTGGAGGGGTAGGGGAAAGGGTAAAGGCTAGATAGCCCTCCAAACGAAGATTTTCGGGACCTCACTTCAAACGAAGGGCTAAGAGAAATTTCCAACATGGTTGCTCACTCAAGCAAGCAGACCCGTAAATGTAAGTAATTTTTGCCATTAATAAGGATTTTTATGACAATTTTTCATTGTATGTATATTACCATCAGTCTTGTCTTTGTGTTTACGGTGATGTTCTGTAAAGAAACGTTTGCAAAAAAAAACGCTTATGTTTTGCTTATGGCCATATGTGTACATGTAAATGAATGGTGCTTACATCTGCGCATGTTCTTTGATGTGGTGTCCCATTTCTTAGGGGAAAATTTTTAACCCTTTCCACTTTATTTCAAGGGGCAAGGGGAAGGGGCGAGGGGTATTGAACACCTTAGTGATGGAACGACTATTAATTATTGCCTCCACCTCAAATAAGAGCGTTTGAAGGCATCAAGAGACTGCTCTTTTACAGTTAAGTTGAGAATTTTTCGAATGGTGGGATGCAGTTGTGGGGTTGAAAATCCACTGAACACCTTTTGCAAGTTATATGGTTGGAATCCAGTCAATATTCAGAGTTTGCATAGCCCTTTGCAACTCCCTTTCTGCCCCAATGAAATTAGTTCCATTGTCTGACCTGATAGTCTGGACTTGGCCTCTTCTAGAAATGAATCTCCTCAGTGCATGGATGCACGAGTCAGTATCCAAAGAGCTAGCAATCTCAATGTGAACAGCTCTTAATGTCAGGCAAGTAAACATAACCACTTATCTTTTAATCAATGATCTCCCTCTTTTTATTTTAAATGGGCCAAAATAATCAATGCCTACATTTGTGAATGGGGGTTAATCTGGCAAAAATCTCTCACGTGTCGGCCATGAATTGTTTGCTTGTAATGTTGCAAAACGGTGCACAGAGACAGGATTTTTCTGATGGCTGTTTGAGCTTTTGGAATCCAGTATTTCTCTCGCAACATATGATTACGGCCTCTATGACCTACATCTACATGAACTGATCTTCAGATCAGATGCGAAACATAGTGGTCCTTTGACAAAAATTGTAGGATGCTTGGATTCCAGCATCCTTCTTTTCAAGTTCAGAATGCACTGATGTCTTATCTTATAGTATAGCACAGCACCTTCCTTTTTTCCATTAGTGTCTTCAAAACTATTTTTAATTTGAGGAACCATGCAACTGCTCTTCTCAAACGGTACCAATCTGAATAGTGTGAAAAGAGTTGAAAAGTACAGTCACAATTATCAGCACACACTGCATTAACTGAGACTTCTTTTACTTCAGTATCATTGTCTGATATTTTATGAGTGTGACTTGGTATTTTTGGCCACTCTGATTCTGGCTTGTGAGCCATGAAATCATCTACAGTAAGTCCTCTTGAGGCAACGTCTGCTGGGTTGGAAGAAGAACTCCCATACCTCTGTTGTGACTCTTTGTTTGTAGCTCTTTGGTTGTAGTACTTTGAACTGCAAAGTATCAGTCTCTACACACCGCTGAACTCCTTTCTAATGGCAACTTATCTTTCTTCCTGACTTATGGATGCAAGTACATTGCGAATATTGGACATCTGCTTGGTCAAATTAAATAAACTTAATTTATGCATTAGAGCAATACCCTGTTAGCATAGATTGCACAACTTGGGGAGGATGTGGCACCAAATAAGTGAATGGTCATTCTGTACTCCTCCATGTTTTGGGCAGTATGCCCTTTAGGCCACCAAAGGAATCTTAACAGGTCTTTGTCTTTAGCAGGTACTCTGATCTGATAAAACATCCCTTCTACATCCGCTGCAACAGCTATTGGCTTGGGTCTGAATCTCATCAGCACACCAATGAGAGAATTATTCAAGTTGGGTCCTTGTAACAGTTGAGAGTTGAGTGATTTCCCTTGGTAGGTAGCTGCGCAGTCGAACACCATTCTGAGCTTGTGTTTTTGTGGATGAGGTTTTGTGCATCCATCTGAGGAAGACACACCTCATGAAGGTACTTCCATTTCTTAACCTTCTTCTGTTGTGGAATGTTTTCCTTTTAAACTGGAATCTCATTTTTTGAGAACACCTGAGGGAGGTCCACAAAATTGTACTCATTAAGTCAACTTATTTCCAGTTCTGTGAAAACGGTGTACTGACAGGTCTTTCCTGTCCCATAGTATGCAGCAGGACGTTTGTTTTCCTACCCGTTAGTCTTAATTCCATCATTAGCTGTTCTGTGCAAAATGTTGCAGAACTTCCCGGGTCTAGGAATGCATAGGTCATAACCTCATGATTGGTTTTTTTGGATTTAACTCTGACTGGTGAAATGGCCAATGAGCACACTAAATTACTAGCCACAGTACAGCCACAAGTTTCACTGTTTACAGTACATGACTCGGAAACAGTTGTGGAGATTACTGAGATGGAAGTACTGGCTTCTTTTCTGGCAGATGAAGGATGGTTGAATGCTTTAGTGAGCATTTCTGACAAGTCAGTCGTTGCTTACAACCTTTACTCATGTGACCCGGTAGCAAGCAGCTATATCACAAGTGCTTGGATTTTAGAAAGTCACGTTTTTCTTTGTGTGGCTTGTGCTTCAGAACATTGCAAACATCCAATCCATGGTCTTTATTACAGCATGAGCAGAGGGTTCCGTAGATTGCTTTTGCTTTTCCTTGGCTGTTTGGATTGTGGATTGTGGAACGGGTGTCACACTGGTTACAAATCTGGTTTTCTTTTCTTTCATTTACAAGTTACCTGATTTGTTTGTTTTAATTTGGAATAGTCTTTTGTTATTCTGTTATCTTGTATATTACCAAACAGTGGATGTGAAACAATCTTTGTTTGTTTGTCTACAAAACTATCCAAGTCAGAGAATCTTGCTCTCAAGCCAGTCCTTTCTTGAAGCTTACAGGAAGCTTTCTTGAAGCTTACAGGAAACTACTCTCCAATTTTCCAATAGTTTGAAAGGAAGCTTGGACAGAATAGCATGCATGTTGCTTTTACTGTCCATCTCTTCAACACATTCCACACTGTCAACAGTGTTGCGACAACCAGTAAGTAAAAGAGCAAAACCTTTTAGATTTATTATCCTCAGGCTTTAAAGCTGGCAAGTTCAATGCTTTTTTTCTGTATAGGCAGTGGCGATGGTGTACTCACTGCCAAAATGTTGCTAGAGCAGTCTTTCAGCCTCTTTGTAGCCACTTTCAGAAGGCATGTGTTGACAACTGTGTACAAGGACCTTTGGTTGTCCTGTGGTAAACTGCTCTAAAAAGTACAATGTCTGTGTTACTTGTTGTCTTATTCTCTACTGCGTGCTCAAATGTGTGAATAGAGAATGTGAATTAAAGCAGGTCTCCAATGAAGACTGGAATATCCATAGCGGGAAGAGTAAAAGAAACAACCAAAAGTACACGTCAGAAACATAAGAAATAATGATATTGAAACATACATAAAAATAAAATTGCTTCTAAAGAAAATAACAAAAATTATATTTACAAAATTACTACACACAAATCAACACTCTACACAACAAAATACAAATTACTGACATATAAGAATTGGCTCATACAGTCAAGTTTGAGATTTTGGGGCTTTTTGGTTTTTCAAGTGTTTTTTTTTCAGACTAGTGGAGCGAAAACATCCAAAATACACTGTCAAGTGTTTGTTTAATAGCACTTTATGCATCTCCTACACTGAGGCAACTTCAGTAGCACCAAAATTTACATTTTTATTCCTATCTATATCCTAAAGATTTTAGTGCTTTAAAAAAAAAAACATTTATGAAAATTAGCACATATTTCATAAAATAATGACACATTTGCATATCTGAACCTAATATTTTTGACAACTTGTAATACAAAACTTGCAATTATCAATGTAATCAATCAGCTGGGTAACAGAGGTGATAACTAGTACTTACACTATTCACTTGCAGTGTCTCACCTTCAAAAAAATAATCATATTCATAGACTTTTTTTCGTCCAGCTTAGAAATAAAATCAAAATGTAATATGTATTATACATGTGAATTATACATTCCTAGTGATCCAATATTGTTTACCTGTACCTTTTTCCTTAATGTATTTCTCTATTTACGTAGTTTTCACAACTATGCATTGTAATTTTTTCATATTAGCACTGAATATTAAAAAAGATCTTCGTGGCCTTTGAATTTTATAGCTCTTACTCTGTACAAGATCTCACTGTTTTTATTTATTCTAAAGACTTTAGAAGAAATCCTTGGAACCCTTCCATTCTCCAAAAGGTTCTCAATACTAAAACAACAAAGGTTCTTTAGATTTTGAAAATGTTCTTCACACACAAAAATAATGGCTCTTTACTTTTAAAGCTATGAAAAAAGCAACCTCTGCTCAATCAAAACCACACCAAAGCTAACAGACTCTGTTCTCTGTCTCTCAAATGTTCATCTGCTGGTTATCAGGACACTAAAAATATTTCACGTTTCCCGTGGTGCTCTGCTTAGAGGTCAAAGGGGCAGTGGAAAAAGAAGAGATGAGATTGGAGGATGTGAAAGCCAACTGTGGAGAGCAGCAGTGCACCCATCCGTCTCTCTCTCCTTTGCTCCATTCTCAGTTTGTATCCTCTCTCTGTTCACCAATGCTGTTCATAGTATATGACTTTCACATAAGTATCACCCTGTTACCAGATCAGCCGGCCCTTGCTATCTCCTAATCTATTCCAGCAACAGAACAGTAACAGTTTTAGCAAAGCTCAACCTGGTTCTTCACTTTGCAGCTGAGCTCTTTATGTTGATGGTCAGATGTAACTACTGCCTTTCAGATCTCATCTGCTGAATGACTCTCATGGGTTTTAAAAATGATGCTTCCCAGACCTGTGCCTTTCACAAAATGCTCTGTGCCAGCTGGGGTTATATGACAGGAGGAAAGGACGGTCAAGGCACAGCAATGGGGAGTGCTGGGACTTGAGCTCATGACCTTTAAGAAATACTTTCCAAAGGTGCCTTTTGCCATCAAATAAATAAATATGATGAAAAATGAGAGAGGAAATACTAGAAGAGGTAAACAAGAAAAAGAAAGGGCATACAGAAAAGCACATTGTTTAACGACGAGGAAGACCTCAGGTGTTTACTATATGATATTGTATCACTGGTTAAATTACAGGAACAATGACGACTAAATATTTTATTGTATTTGGCAGTTATATATGGCAAATAATACATTAATACATACAAAATATTCAAAATAAGCAAAAATGGCCAGTATAGATTATAAAAATAAATTTGCATATATATTTTCAATTTGTTTTGTAACTTTTTGGTATACTAGTATAGTATTTGAGATATATATATATATATATATATATATTAGTCCTTTTAAACGATTAATCACGATTAACCACATCCAAAATAAAAGTTTTTGTTTACATTATATATGTGTGTTTACTGTATATTTATTATGCATATAATACTAACTCATGCATGCGTGTGTGTGTGTGTGTATATATATATGTATATATATATATATATATATGAACAAAATCTTATGTTTTTATGTGAAATATATTTATATATAATATAATATAAAATATAAGAAAATTAATATGTATTAAGTATTTATATATACATCATAAATACATAAATATAGCCTACACAATACACATACCTACATATATGATGTAAACAAAAACTTTATGCAATTAATCATTTGACAGCACTCTTTTTAATGAAAAACATTTGTATGTTTTCTGTGTTTTAGTAGAATTTCTGTCAATTGCATTTAAAACTGATTAAACACAAATTCTCAAAGACTTACATAAGAATTGAGCAAAAGCTTGACTGAGAACATAGCCGATGACAACAGTTGCTAATGTAGAAATAATCACTAATGTCTTTAATATTGAGTTTAGCGAAGGGTCAATTGATCTGTGAGCTTTTTTTAGACAGAACACCACTCTCACCAAAACAATTGAACAGTAAAAAAGCAATAAAATATTTATGACCCTCTGGATGCTGGGAAGTCTTACCTCCAGCACCACAGACAGCATTATGACCTAAGAAATAAAATCTGCAATTTAAATATGTTATATAAATGTACAATTTAATTGTGCAGCAAAGACTACATTGCAAGAAAGAAAATAGGCTTAGATGGTCGACCAGGATGGTTTCTTTAATCCGTCTGCCGCTGAGTTAGAGTGGTCCGATCTCACACTGAGCGCTGATGAAGTGCTGATAAGGAATTTATCAATGTACGTCAGCACATCAGAGGAGAGCATAATGTGGCTACACTGGAATCTGTGTGCGTGCGTGTCTGCTGGACTAGGTGAAAAAGACGTGCATGGAAAGTAATCCCTAATTTATGAACGCCTCCCAGGAATGCCTCACAGCAGGATAAGCTACTGTGTAGTGCAGCATCTTTAAAGGGATGATAGAAAAAAAACAGGGATTGAAAAGAAAGTGACCATTTTTCTTGGTCAAATATGTTATTTAAAGACAAAGACTTTAAAAGGGATTTGCAATCTTAAGAGAAAGTATCAATTAACGGCAACAGATCACTTTTTTCTAATATAACTAGCTGTTTGCCATAAATCTAAGACCAGGTTAAAATCTGTATTCTTGAGATTTATAAAAGACGAAAACAATGATGTAGTACATTATTCTTTTGGACTAAAATCAAATGTGAATTAAAAGAAAATAATGCAAAATAGAAGCATTTCTACTAGTGTACACAAACAACTGTATTCACCTAAATTATTCTACATAGTCTTGGCTTGTAATAAATATTACTGATGCTTCTAAAAAAACACTTGCAAGTATATAGCTCCTTATTATCTTTGTCAATCACAGGAAAACAGCCACACCACAGGAAGGATGACTGAGTGATCCACCTATTTTCATCTGTTAGCGCTTTTGTTTATCTAACCCATTCCCACTGTCTGTTTGTCCTTTCATGTCTCAGCTATGTTCTGCGCTCGGGTCAGAACCCCTCCCCAAAACACACCAGCATTCCTACAGCCCTGAGACATTTTAGTACAGTAGAGTTTAGTGGATATTCAATTTAGACTCTTTCAGTATAGGTACAAACTCTATACATGATGCATGCATGGGTGTGTGTGAGAATAAAGACCTGGATATCTAGGAAACTGGTTTGTGAACTCCTGACTTGAAAAAATAACTCCACATTTACTCATTAACTCATTGCGTATATGCCTGTTTAAACAGATCGCAGTCTTTAAATGCAGACAGACACCGAGAAAAAATGAAAATAACACCGCCGAAAGTATAAAAACAATATGAGCAAACACTATCCTGCTTTACTCTGCATGTTCTGGGCCATACACAATGAGGGAAGCATAAGCGAATACATCATTAGGAATCAATGGACTTTGAAACCTCTCAGGTTCACAGACGCTGTGTGTTTGTTTACTTATAACAGGATTCTGTCCGTGATTTCAAAGTTCTCTGGGAGGCACATTAACAAAAGCATGAACACAACTCTGGGAAACACACTGAATTTTGGAACAGCTGTGGGCAACTAACTTTACCTGATCGTTTTTCTCTCAGTCCACAGATTCATGTAGCTGTGTTAGGTTTCAACAAAAGCAGGCCACCCATGTTTATTCAAGATGACTGTGATTCCTGTTTTGCAGCGTTAACAGGTTCCATTGCATAGCTACTTTTGTTTTTTCTAAATCCAAATAATGCATGTAATCTATTTATAAGCCTATACGTACATTAATTTAAGCCTAAGTTCCTGTTTACAAAATCCTTTATAAGCCAATCAATCATAAATGAGACTGCCCCACATAATCACAATGACCAAATGTACAGTGACTCAGCGGCCATTCATGGGTAGCCTAAAGCTTTTCATAAAAGACTGCAAAGCATTTTTTTGTCTTAATTAAGAGGAAAATGAAAAGCATCGAGGGCAATTAGCATTGCTCTGAAACACACAGGAGTCCTATGTGTGTTCATGAGGATGATGGATGTACTGTGACCTTTACAGCTGACCTCAGCCATCAAAATCCAGTGGACTGAATGGGTGTTTACCTCAAAATGCGCTGAAGCGCAATAATTTTATGAAATGTTTTTACTGCATTGTGTTCAAAAGTTAATTGTTTCAAAATTGTAGACAACAATTGTGTGTGACAACTCAACTTTAACCTTTCATATTCTGCTCATATTCGTCACTGTAAAAAAAATCCTGTTTAGATCTATTAGCAAAACCTGGCAGCTATATCATTAAAGAAATTAAGAAAAAATTGATGACAGTGTTTCAAGCATTTCAAGATGGCATTTTGGTGTGCAGTTAATACATCAACCTACTGTACTTTAAACAAAGCTCATCAAGATTTCCATGAGCATTCACAATGTGCACAATATTATCCACATAAACAAAAAACACATTTAGAGTAACATACTTGACATTGGATACACAAAAAAAATAGCAAATTCAAATGATACTTGCACCTATTTAAATAAAATAACTTATGATTAAATGTGACGCATCAAACAGGGAATTCTGGGAATGTTATTCTACTGTTTAAAACCCGTTTAATGATTTAATGTAGCTACAAAAACTAATTTTAACAATATTTTACATTTGTAGGCTACATGGGTTGCTTTAACAGAAAAACATTTTTTTTTAGATTATAAGTAATTATATTTAGAAATCGTCCTCGAGCTCCACGTGTTTTTTGCTGGACAGACACATTATTTAATGTACTTTTACTTACCTCGTGTCTCTTAAGTAAGAAAACACGTTAATAAATTAGGTTACCAAAGAAAAAATACATTTGGGTTTGATTGAAAAAGGTTAATATATGCTTATATCGTTTCATTTGTATTATTTTTAAGCACTTGGAAAATCAGGATCGCTATTTAGGTGGTTAAAAACTCAGTACATCAAGTACTAAAATGTTACAAGGTATTCGACAACATTAAAGTCGTTTGACATTGTAGCGCATGAAGGGAGCACGTGAGTGACAGACATAGTTGAGCGGTGCGCGCGAACAGAAAGCGCTGATTGATTAGCAGCACTTACCGTCAGCCAGCTCCGTTTCTTCACTGTAAGTATTGCACTTTGCGATATAATCCACAGTTTTCTTCACGAATTAAGCCATATAATGCTCTGTCCATGCCATGTCCACGCCTTCTATGTTGACACTGAATCTGTTTTAGATATCCGCCGTCTACCATTGTAACTTTGTTTGGGAATTATGTAAAATATAAAGGACTGTTGAAAAATTATGCTGTTCTGTCAATCAAAGCTCATTTTACCTACAGAGATAAATGCGCTCCTATGCTTTCTGGTTTCAGATAGAATAGCCAAGTGCGTCTATATGTGTTTCTCATGCTCTCTGTCTGTTATGTCTCGGTATATTCTCTGATCTGGTGCGCGCACTCAACATAATTTGGTTGGGCTTCTTCTGTTCCTCCTACTGTCTCCCTCCCTCTCAAAGAACTCCTCCCTAGCCCTCATTATCTTTCATCCGCACATAATTTTCCATAAAATTATTACGTTTTTTTTCCAGACATATTTAAATGGTATTTACCTAAACTGTTATCCTAAATCTAGTGTTCACTTTTGTGAATTAAACAGAAGCACCAAATATTTTAGCGTTTGCTGGAGTCCAAAATAAAAATGACACTAGTATTCTTATTTGGATTAGTCTAAATTTTTACTGATCCGTATAAAAGAGGAATTAAAGGTGTTACTTAAGTGATTACAGTGTTATATACATATACGCATGCATATATATGCATTTGCATATTTATGAAATGCTCAACTTGCATATTGCAGCTGACTTAAAAAATCTAAGAGCAAAGTCATCAGGACACTGAGCACTGAAAATTCTGAACACTGTAAATTCTGTCTGTAACCATTTTAGAGTTATGTCTCTGAAGTAATCACACTTATAAACATTGACTTCATTGTAGTCACAAGTATTTTGTGTATTCTGTTTCTTAGAATTGTAAAGTCTATTCCAGTTTCACAGGAGTGAATAATGGCTTTGAAACGCAACACTCTTCATCCATCTTTATAATATGTGTGTGCACGCAAAACATAACAAGAAATCCCACGTTTTTATTTTCCCTGGATGAGGGCGAAATTAGACCTGACAGGCTCATTATACAATGAAATTAATCACATTAAAGGACTGATTAAAACATGGAAGAGATTACACCCTTACACTGAATACATAAACATGACAGTGTTCAGCCTCCGTGTGTTTCGAACACCTGCTCCTCTGAACGGGATTAAATGGGAGTTTGAGCAAATGACGGCCTCTCTTTTCTCTGCAATTCAAATGAGTGCAGAACTCCATCCTCAGCAGTCCCAGTGCTTGAGTCAGCCAAAAAATAAAAAATGACATAAATCCCTTCCCCCTTTTTTCAAGCTCTCCCTCAGTCCTGCCTAATCATTTTTTCCTGATGACAGAACAATGGGTAGATAGATTAAATAGATGGATGGATAGAGTAGAAGAAAGAGTGGGACTGATCTGAATGTTTAAAAGTAATTAATTGCGTTCATGAAATAGATCTACAGGGCTGATTCATGGTTCGGTTAGCAGTGACCCTCAGTGCAATTGTTTTGCTCTCACAGAGAAACAGAGGTGTTGTGAAAGAGTGTTTGTTCTCACTGCAGAGGCAACGCGAGTGTCTGAAAGAGGGAAAACGCCACATGCCCATTACTTAAAGTGTATCTGAGCGAGAGGATTCAATTTTGTGAAACTTTCCATCCACAGACCTGGGGCCAGTTGCATAAAATTTTAAGACAAGTCTTAAAAGTTAGTCAGCTTAATTTTACTTTAAGACTGGTCACAGTTCTTATAAATTCAGTTACATAAAAATGTAGATTAGTATAAGTTAAATCCAAAAAATAAAACTCTTGGATTACTCTTGGCTAACTACTAGTTGGTCAGACTAGCTTCTAAGACATTTTCCTAACTAAATTTATGCAACTGCCCCCAGATCAGTTATAAAACTTGTCGCAACCAAGCAGGTTTATAATATAATTTAATGGCAGTGGCTTGGGTGGAACAGGAACCACAACAGTATCTCATTTGATTTCCAAACTGTTTGCTTATGTGGGTTTGGCTCTGGCCAAGCACTTGAGCCTTAAATGCAAGATTATTTTGGAAAATGGTTTCATAAAAATGCAGATTGACTAAAATTTGGATTGCTTAGACATAGAAGACAGGAAAACAAAAAATAATTTATTTCATGCTTTTAAAAGGGTTCAAAAACATCTGTCTGGTAGCAATCTGTCTGGTGTAATGGATTGAATATTAATAAGTTGCTTGGAAAAAAATACCGTGACGAGTTGCTTTGTCTTTGGAAGCTTCATTTCAACTACTTACATGCAACATAATAATTAGTTTGCAATTTGGATTCATGACTAAATTGTACTAGAAAAACATCTTCAAGTATCCACCTTAATCAAACAGAAGGGATTTGTGTAGAACTTATGGTGTTTGACTGGAAAAATGTTTAACCATGTAAATGCTTAAATTTAAAAACTTTCTTATTTTAATAAAAAAATAACTTGCACACATGCAGGGATTTATTATGTTTTTGTTTTTAACACTGATTAAACAATGTGTTACATATATACAAAACATATATATAACATATATACAACAACAAAAAAACTAAATGACTGACATATTTTTAGCCATCAAGGCAAAAAATGGCATTTGCAGTAGGTAGCTGGTGACATTTTTTACAGTGGCTTACTGCGTTTACGAACGTTAGCCATTTTGTTCAGAATACACGTAATGATGTAAACAAATATGTGAATTGGAGAAATTCAAATGTACATATGCAGAAAATTTTCAGAATCTAAAATCACAAGATATCTCACTTATTCCTTCTAGACAGCAATGAGATCAGATTCCCCTGACAATGTATTTATTTAAATTAATGATAGATATTTAACTGTTCATTAACACTAGGGGTACAGGATGTACAACAAAGCAAAAACAAACTTCGGTCAACCAATCGGCAAGAAGAGCTGGGGTATTTAACAAGCGCAAACAAACTTCGGTCAACCAATCGGCACGAAGAGCTGGGCTTTAACGCGTGCGCAAAGAAACTTCGCTCAACCAATCGGCAAGAAGAGCTGGGGTTTTTAACATGCGCAAACAAACTTCGGTCAACCAATCGGCAAGAAGAGCTGGGGTTTAACGCGCAAACAAACTTCGGTCAACCAATCAGCAAGAAGAGCTGGGGTTTAACGCATGCAAACAAACTTGTTTGCGTTAAAAACCTTACCTCTTCTTGCCGATTGCTTGGCCGAAGTTTGTTTTTGTTGTGGTGCCTATAGTGTTTGTTTTGGTCTTGCAGCCTCTGTGTTGTCTTTCGAGAGCGGGTTTTTCCCCAATGTATTCAGAGGGCAGACAACAAGACGATCAAGGGGTGATGCATTTAATTTGAGATAAAAATTAAATCGAGCTAAAATCCTGCAATAGAGCACCTTTAATTTTGTTCAGAATTCACCTAATGCACAGGATTCATATGCACAAAACTGTCAGATGATTATTTATTGTTATATTTATCATTAAACATATCTTTATACAGATTATCCTGTAGTCCAGTTTTTGCCTTAGAAAGTATTTATTTACACCCTTTCAGTTTTGCTTCAAATTGGCTTGCGGACTGATGTCCAGCTTCTTTCTCGCTGCAGTCTCACCATGTGATCAGAATCATAAGCGAGTGGTCAGAGGTGAGACTGAGGTATAATGTCTCGATTCACGACTTGGCTCATAAAATGCTGTTCTCTGCAAAGAATAAGACAGCACATATTATGACACTCTGAGCGGTGTGTTCACTATTAGGGAGCTTTTGGTGCGCACATGGACAAAGTATTAGAATTGATTCTCTAAAGGCGACATATCCTTTAGGAGGGGACCTTGTCTGTCTTCATAATGGACTTGAATCAAAACTTCCTCTCGTTCCGGGATTTAGTCCAAACTCCCTTGTGTCTTTGTAGACGCTAAACTGGAGACCGATTCTGGCTCTCTCCTGAAGTTTCAGATTCCCATCTTTGGTGTCCAAAGATGTGCTAACAATTTATATAAGGGACAGCTGTGTAGGGAGACTGATAGAAAATGTTCTGGGTGTTGTGGTCGAGGGGATTGGTGGTTGTGTGAAAACCTAAGGGGTTCATCAAGGACAAGATTTTTGTTTATATGATCTTGAGAACCAATGGAGCTAGAAGAAAGACTCAGGCAGCCAACCAAACATAAATGAGCTGAGGTGAGAGGAAGGTGTGGACAACCCGATAATCTCTTTTGGGATTCCTTATCTTATACTTCTGCTTTGTATTTCCCTGACATTCTTTCCTTGCCCCTTTATATTTTTCCATAAAACAATGCCTTTTGGCGGTTATATTTTGACATCTATTTTTCATCACCTCAGTCTTACATTTTTCATCACTGGCCAAAAGAGAAAGAAGGAAACAACAAAATATAAGAACAATAACAGTTCTTTTATCCTTTTTCACTAATTGAAATTATCCTCCAAAAAATGACAAATTACACATTTATAGCTCACTTATTGAATGAGATTAAAGCAAATAGGGACTCAAAAACAAAACAAAAGAAATCCTTACAATATATCAATGTATTTATTTATAAATGTATTAAATACTCAATTGTTAATTCCCAGTTTTACATTTAAACCATTTGCTGTCATCAAATTATTGTTATTATTATTTAAACCTTTAAACCATTTCCATTTTTCATACTGTACATTATCTGGTGATGGCTGACTTGAAGCATGCAAAAATGTCATTTTTATTACTTATTAATTATATTTAATGTAGACAAAGTTTTGCAGTATTCCAGATAATATTGGTCACATATTGTTTATTAGCCATGAAATATAATCATTAAAAATAATCTGTTTATCTGACGTGATTTTAATCAATGGTGCATCAATGCTAATTCATCAAAGAGTTGCTTCCTTTATGTCTATTTTTTCTTTTATTAGAAACATATTTGACCATGCTCAAACAAAGCCAGGAATAGGAGTCCATCAAGCCCTCTGAGCTAAGGAAGAGAAACTGTTGAGCAATGACAGATTCCTCTGGGGTGAGTACAGATCCTAAAACCTCAAGTACATGTATAAAACATTACTGAGCTATAGTGGTTGTGTGTGTTTAAGTGTGTGTTTCTCATCATACAGTACTTCACATGACAGAGGGCCATTTCATAATTATCAATTACTGAAACGGACCAAAGAAATCCTCGAACACAATATGCTATCATTATATCTAATAGTTTATGACCATGGGTCCCACTTCTATCTTAATCATGAGGGCCCCTAAACACACAGGATCATCTATCTAATCATGAGAACAATGGTGGTTGTCAGCAGTGGTCCTGTGATATATACAGAGAACATAGGTTAGGTTGAAAGGTTCAGTTCATGGGGTTGCATTCATCGTTTGATGCAAATTCGGGGTTTAAGGTTATTGTATAAGTCAAGGTCACACATGTAACTACATAAACAAGAAGGTCTGATTGACATGGAGTAGGGATGACTGCATCTGGATCTGGATTGCAGCAAGTGCATCTGATTAGGGTCTGAATCCTTTGAGGAAGGCATAAGGGGGAGAAAAACACTTGGATCGGGATTCTGGTGTTGGGTGCCAAGTTAGACATCTCACAAATCCAGCTGCAGGCTACAGTTTTCCAGCCTTTCCTGGACATTTCATTTAAAACAAACTTTGTATATTACACACATCAATGCACATCCGCAAGCTCTAAGCTGCTGTGTTAAAATATAATTCAAAGTTCATAATTGGTGTACAATTCAGGTGTACATACAGTACAAATGAGTCCTAGTAATCTGTGAGGAAAAATCAGAGCATTGTATTAATTCTGTTATGCGTAGTATAAACATAAAGATATGACAGTACAGACATTTATAATACTGTTCACTTTCTATTTGAGTCTTGAAAAACATGTATCATGGTTTCCACAAACATATTAAGCTGTAATAACAATTGCATAATATTATTGTTTTTTTATCAAGTACAGCCTTGGTTCAAAAATTGTTGACGTGCTGATGACTAATGCTTTAAATCTGCCGATTTATTTAAGTTCAAGGTGAATAAATTTCATAATATTTTACATTGTTAATTTATTCATGTGTGTGCTAATTGTAAATATGACTTAAGCACGCTTCTTCTATAAGCATGTTTTAATGTTTTCCCCAAAAACCTTTATAAACTAATATTTTTAAATTAATACATTTCTTTCAAATAGCTTTAATTACACTTTAAAATTCTTATTTAAGTACTAAGTAATATTAATTAATAACATGCACTTACTGTATAGTTAGATTTAGGATTAGGGTTTTGTTTGGTGTAACTTCAGTGTAATTATGCATAATTTATAGCTGTTATAATAGTAAGTACATGTAATGTGTATCAAAGACAAAACAAATACAAGTAGTACGTTTTTAAAGAATGTAAAATGTGCTTTAAGCTCGATTTTTCTTAGACTCTCTTTATTTGTCATTGACCCTACTATTTTTTACTTGGTTACAATTAGTAATTTTTACTGTGGTAGCAAAATCCACAGGAAACAGCCCAGTCTTTTGCACATGAACTGATGTTTCCTCCTCTCCTCCTGGTCTACCACTCTACACATATATTTCACACCCACCACTTTCCTGTTCTTTAATGAAAGACGGATGTAGGTATCCCAGAACAGCTCTCACTGAGGTGCATTAGTCATGCTTTGATTAATCGTTATTATACAGCTTAATTAAAAGGAGCAGAGTGTAAGTGAGCAATTACATCAGACCGTTCTTCCTCCGACTGTCATCTGTACTATTCTCTCAGCACCTCACAATAGGCTCATTATGATGCTTCCACATTTGGCCATTTTTCTTCTCTCCCCAGATAACTTCTTCTGTTTTTCTCAGTCAGAGCTGTGGGAATTGCTGAAGCAGCTTTTACCCAGGCCAGTCTGAGAGTATATGATAGCATGCTGTTGGGTCAAAGATGAAGAAGGGCCAGGACATTCACCCAGCTGCCCATGCCATGAAAGAGGGGCTCCTAATTCTTGGAAATGGGCTTGCTGTATAGCTTAGTGCTATGTGCAAACGGGAAGTAATAGTATATAATAAAATGATATGTAGAATGTAGAAAAATGTAGAAAGAACTACATCACTGAAATATATTTACTGATATATTTACACCATTACCATTCAAAGATTAATTTAAACTAGATAAAAAAGTTTGTTTAGACAAACTTTAAGTTGGCTTGAGAAAGCCGG
>JAUCMT010000054.1:9242374-9264872 GCA_032357475.1 Enteromius thamalakanensis | reverse complement strand
ATCTGCAGTGTGTAACCTTGGGGGGAGAAATAGTATAAGAACTGAGGGAAAACACTTTTCTGTGTGACACTCTGCAAAGAATTGTATGACTGTGCACCATTCTTGCAAGAATTAAATCTTTTATAAAACGCAATTGCTCTATTTGTCTTTTTGATCAAGAGCCTCCGAATTTTTGCCACAACAAATACATACAATTCCTTATAATAAGCAGTTTGGAGAATGAATTGAATGAAGTGCTATCGCCAGCTCCGGAGATATCCCCGGAGATATATATATATATATATATATAGATGGTACATATTTATGCACACAAAACGTGGATCTTGGATGTGATTAATCAATTTTTTTATATTTATAAAATTATTATTAGATTATTATATTATTCCTTATTTTGCAGGAATGCCTGGATAACAAACAAGTCTCAAACAAAATTAAGATGTGTAGCCATGGCCCGAGACAGCTGCTGACCTATTACCTCATTACACTTATTATGCAGATCTATTCACCTGACACTAAGCAGACTGCAAGGACAACCTCCCATTTGCATAAACGCAAAAAATAAAAAAAAACAAATAAACAACTGACCTATCCCTCACAATGTCACGATTTTGCTGAAGCAGACACAATTCTGACTTCTTCAAGGGACAGTGACAAATGGTTAAAAGCATTAAATGTCAATTGATAATAAAGTTGCAGTGCTTAAGTACACTCAGCTTAGCATGTGGCAAAACATCTCTAATGACTTTTGAAAAATATGACAGAATGAGTAATAAAACAGCTCTGTTCTAAAACCTTGTGAGCTGATTTGATGTCTACAGCCAACACAGATAACTAACTACTGAGACAGCATCCTAACTGCTATGGATTTGGTACACTACCTAGTCAGCAAATGTAAATATCATAGTTGTTGTCTTTTCCAAAAGATATAATACACACAGTGTACACTTATTAAAGCAACTCCCCACTTTTTCTGAAAACAGACTCATTTTCTAACTCCTCGAGCTAAACAGTTGAGTTTTACCATTTATGAATCCATTCAGCCGATCTCCGGGGCTGGCGATAGCACTTTTAGCTTAGCTTAGCATACATTGTTGAATCTGATTAGACCTTGGCATCTCACTCAAAAACGACCAAAGAA
Organism: Enteromius thamalakanensis; assembly: GCA_032357475.1. Classification (NCBI taxonomy): domain Eukaryota; kingdom Metazoa; phylum Chordata; class Actinopteri; order Cypriniformes; family Cyprinidae; genus Enteromius; species Enteromius thamalakanensis. The sequence continues at coordinate 9,263,734 of JAUCMT010000054.1, read as the reverse complement.
TTTAAATATTTTTCCTATTTAAAACTTGATTCTTCTGTAGTTACATTGTTTTCTAAGACCGATGGAAAACGAAAAGTTATGGCTAGGAACTATACTCTCATTCTGGCACATTTTCAGGTGCTGAAAGTAGTCCCCAGCATTTTCAGGTGCTGTGTGATATCACTGCGCCTGCTTCAGCCACAGTACGACTGCAAAGTTCCTTGATCATTACGCCAGAATCTGAGTACAGTTTCTAGTTATATCCCGTATAGTTAAATAAACAACTTTTCATTTTCTCTTGGTTTTAGTACATGATGTAACTAAAGAGTCAAATTTTAAAGAGGAAAAAATATTGAAACTCTTCTGTGATTTTTGAGTGAGAGATGCTAACGGTCTAATCAGATTGACCCAGCGAAACAGTAAAACTCAGTTTAACTCTTGGGTAGTTGGAAAATTAGCCTATTTTTATTTTTTTTTTAAAGTGCCATGTTCCTTTGAAAATGTAAAGGACAACTTTAAAAGGCTGTCTGTGAAAGTAGCTTGTTTTGAATAAGCAGACTGTGAGCATGTTTGCTAACGTAGTTTAATGCGACAAATATCTCCTCTGCTGGTATCATATTAGTTCTTCCTTATGCGTATGACTAGAATATGAAGCATGCAGACATCCTAAAGGAGGATGTCTGTCGTGATCACTGTTTAACTCGGCTGCAAGGACAAAAAGCATCAGGAGGGATGAGAAGCATAAAACGCTCTTTAAAGTTGAATTTCAGACCTCATTTGTGTTTGGCTAATCCCTCATTCATATACTATTCTCCATAAGCAAACACTTCAGATAATTCACTTCCCATCAGGATGTATTACGCACTGAGAGGCAGTAAGGTCTCTCTGAATTAAACCAGACACGGCAGGAGAGGAGAGACTCTCTTGCTGTATATTACACAGAACGGTGTAATGAGCAAGAATACTGATGATGATTATTATTATTATTTAATTATTTATTTAAATATTTTATTCATATTATAATTTTAATAATTTAAATATTGTTTAAATATAGTTATTTGTACGGTAAAATTAATTATTAATTAATTAATTACTGAATTTTGATTCAGTAATTTCACCTACAATAGCTTTTATAATATGATATATATATATGTATATATATAAATATATATATGTCTACACACATAATAAAACGATTCAATGTGGTGTGGTACACACACACACACACTCACACTTATACATATCTATCTATCTATCTATCTATATATTTCTACTGATTCTGGAAAAACACAATTATTAATATAATTTTAATGATTATTTATTATTTAAATATGCATTCATATGCATACATATTTTTTATGATAAAAATATTTTAGCTGAAATATCACATCTAATGGAGTGTAATATTCTATTAAGTTTTATATTCAGTTGTTTCTGAACATTTCTACCCAGATAAAAATAATTAATTCAATCAATTATTGCTGTCCACACAAAAACTAAACGATTCAACAGAAAAGTTAACCTAAGATGTAACCTTACCTATACATTTCAGTGTATTACTGTACTGACCAGCACCTCTATTGACAATTTTAGTAAAAAAAAATAAATAAATAAAAAGCAAAAGCAGGAATATTGGACCTGGCTGCAGTGGCTTATCTGAAAACGGCAGTACTTGCAAGAATGTGGGAGCTCAATCGACTGCATCCACTTGTGGGATCCTTTTCATGCATATGGATGCTCAAGCGCAGGATTCTGCGAGTGATCGATTGAAGCGTGTGAGTGTTGCTGGAGGATGGGGTCAGAGGTGATGATTCACATACCCTCATCACAGAGGGTGAGTTTTATTCAACTGCTGTCATATGTTTGGATGTGCTTGACCGATTAGAAGCGAGAGCTCTTATTAATGGGGCCTCAGGGGACAAATAAAAAGAGATCGCTGTAGGACTGTAATTAATTTGGCATCTTAATCCAGAAATTCCACTGAAGGATTTTGACACGTTACAAAAGCAGGCTACTTAACAGTACTATCAGATTTGTATAACAGCATAGCGCTTCTAAAAGACATTTAGGATTATTTAAGATAACAAATGAGAGATGTAAATTAAAGGAGCAGTTCAGCCAAAAATAAAAAAATAGCTGAAAATGTACTCCCTCTCAGGCCATTCACTGGTTGCTCATTGGTGAGTGATATAATGCTACATTTATCTAAAAAAAAACTCACATACATTTTGCATGGCCTGTGGGTTAATCCAAGTACATAAGGTTACTGTATGATTCAAGCACATTTACATTTGTTTGGGTGAACTATTCGCACTCAAAAAACTGCATAATAACCATTCATGATGCCAGTTCATACCTTTCCTGTCAACAGCCAAATTGAAAGCTGAAAGACAGCCAGAATGGACACATTTAAAACCCATCACAATTCTTGAGAGCCGAATCTCCCAGTAGACAAACTCCCAGTGCGGAGTTCATTTCATTTGTATCTGCTGCTGGTTTCGATTCTAATACCTACGGCCGCACCAAAATGATAGGTTCCTCTTAAAAAACCAATGACCCATTATCAGTACTAAATCACAAGTGCCCTTGTTAAATAATAGACAGCAGTAATAAAGAAGCAGAAGCCTCCTGGACAGCCAATATTGCAAAAAATAATGGCTGTATTAAAAAAAGGTTTCCCTAAACACTTAAATGGACAATAAAATGGTTGCAAGCCAAAAAAGAAAGAAGAAAAGTCTGAAGTAAGTCTAAAAGATTCACAAAACAGCCTTAAACTCAACCGTCACTTATCTACTTGAATCAGAGTCATTTAACAATTGACTCAGTCAAAACTCAGTGAACAATGAGTCATTTTTTTCAATTGTCTCATTGAAAGGAACCAGAAATCATTGAATCAGTCATCAAAGTTATGCATTAAGTCATTATGACTTTGACTTCTTACTGTTGCTTATGTGATCATGTTTAAATAAAAATACAAATAATAATATGTATTGTATAAAATTCTACTTTTACTGTATGTTGAATTAATTACATAGGCCTGTATATAAATAAATAAAACTCTTGTTCAAATCACTGAGGCAAAAATAACTTTGGGGGATCACTTTGGGATAATAAGGGATGATTCACAGTGTAATTAATTCTCTAATGAACGGTTTAGTTGTTTAGACATCATGTTGAAGTCTTTTCAATACTGGCCTCAGATAACAAGGTCTGCCCGACAGGAACAATATTGGTTTGTTCGAGCTGTGAGACTTATAAAGTCACTTCCGACAAATGATTCAGTGAATGATTTAGTATGAATACCACAATAAAAGCAAGATATACTTAAATCAAATCTACATATTCATGCTAGTGCATACTACGCTTGATTATATGCAGGTAAACAATCTAAAAAAAGACTAATTAGCAGAAGCCTTTACTGTTTTATTGACACTCTTGTTGCTGTTTCCTAAATATTTAATGTTCCTCGGTTTGCAGCATTACATTATGTGGCGCTAATTCAAAGGTAGCTAATTTCCTTGTGTATCATTTATGAGGCTACAGGCACATACACTGAAAAAACATAGAAGTTTCACTAAAAGGTGTGAAAAGGATTTAACCTTTTAATAGTGAAATCAGAATTTTAAAAAAAATATGCAAGAAACTAAACATTTCTTTTTACATTTTTATATTGAATAAAATATAAAATAGTGATTGAATAGTAATTAAAAAAAAGCAAAATAAAAACTTGGAATTAAGAGAAAAACTCACAAGATATAAAAGAATAGCTAAATATAAACTTGTTTGCACTTCTATCTCACAGATTCGTGAAATGTTTTTATACAATTGCTATATATATATATATATATATATATATATATATATTTATCATGATTAATCATCATCCAAAATAAAGTTTTTGTTTACATAATGTGTGCACTGTGTATATTTCTCAGTAATAAATAAAGACACTCTCATACAGTAGATATATTGAAATATATACATTAATTAACATGTATATACATTTAGAAATTTCTATTCTTATATTTCATATTATATTAATATATTTCATATATAAACCTAAAATATTTTTCTTAAATGTATGCATGCATGTGTTTGTTTTTATATACATACATTACAAATAAACACAGTACATATATACATATATATATATATATATTATTATTATTATTTATTTATTTATTTTTTCATTGTGGAAACAATTTCATAATTCGCTGTTCATATGCATATGAAAAGTTCTTTTTGATTTGTTCTGAAATTTTGGTTTTGAAGGATGCTGCAGTATTTATGTTATCTGGCATTCTTTCCCACTATACAGTACCACTTAACAAAGGCGATCCAGACTCTTTGCAATAAGATCATCTTTGCAAGCCTAATTTTATACCAGTTTATAATGCTTGTCTCCATCATCTGATGAATAACTGATGCTGTGATCTTCTAAATCTAAATTAAGTTGTGATTACCACCTGGTCTCTTCACACAGCATCTCTATGACGTTAATTGCACCAAATAGCAATGAGTTTTGAATACAGCGCAATCTATTATGAGCCTAATAAGATGGAAGTTGCTGAGCTGAAATATCACAGCGTTTAGTGAATTCGCCCCTCAGCATTCTTCCTGTCCTACCATTACATTCATGGGAACTTGATGCAACCAGTGTGAAAACTCTATGGGATAATTTCCTAGATGTTCGCAACAGTTTGCAAACCCCAAATTTGCTAAGATATTACTTTCAAAGTGGCTTTTTTCTAGCTTATTTCTCTGCGGAGGTTTATAACTGCTGTTGATTAACCCAATTACTGTGGTGTAATCAGCAATTTGATGATGTGGATGTTTCCAGCACACTGCAGAATCTTACATAAGTGCAGTTTGGCGCTCGGAGCAGAGGCCTAAAACACCCATAGTCTGCAGTTTAGCGAATCTACAAGCTGAAGATAAAACTGCATAAACACTACAACAGCAAGTTCAAGAATAGCACACAAAACACACATATAACCTTGTTTTTTGTACTTCTCCAGGTGCAAAAGATGGTATCGTCCATACTGTAGCTTGTACTGTAACACTTTCAGACAACTTCATTATTTCTGTTTTTAATGACATGGTTTCTTATCAGCTTTTTTAACTATTCTTTCAGTAATTTTGAGGAAAAAATCTATTGCATTACCAAATGATAGAATACCAAATATTGATATAGATACCAAATATTGCATTACCAAATGATTATGATTAATTTATTGTTTTTAGATTGAATTTTTAGAGGCAGCAAAAATAATTCAATAACAGAAATAAGAAAACATTGTTGCGCTGTATGTTATGGATTCAACAGCTCATAATAATCATTTGTGTAGGAAATGTAATACCCAATGTATGAATATTTCCGATTGGATTAAGTTCGCCCAAATCATTCATGATCCAGCCTCACCTACAGAAGCAGTGAGTATAATGTCTTTTAATGAATCTTTGCAAATCACCTTTCCTAATAATGTGCTAATAAGCAGGTTTCACTATGAATAAGGCCATAAAAAAGGTCCTCTGAGAGCGCTGGAAAAGAGGGGCGGGGTCAGCTGAGCTCGTGAAGATTTAAAGGGGAAGAACCTTTAAATATGATGATAAACCTATATGTATATACTTATGTATGTTATGGCTTATGAAGTAAGTGGTGATATTAAAACTATACCATTTTGTCTAAATACATTAAATATAATACAGTGAATTCTGGTATAACAGTATTATTAAATTATAATTTTTTTTAAAAGGTTAACTTCAAGTTAATGTGTTATATGATGACAAAGGTCATTTAAACATAAAATTAAAGCAAAAGAACAATTAAGTACTCATTGTCAACCGATAACTGATATGACACCATCTATATTTAATATGCAGCAAACCTTTCTGAGGTTGATAAACCATTTGTTCATGCTCACCCTTAAGTGCTACTCCATTTCGTTTGATTGCCGTAACCACGTTGTTGATATCATCCTCAGACGGAGCAGACGAATCCACCCTGACAATCTCAAAATCCACTGGCACACAACAGAACCTGTCAATATTATTGAATGACAAAAACATCAGAGCTCTTCTTTAGTGTGTTCTGGTGAAGTCTGTTTATAGCGAGCTTCAGCTTCAAACCTGAAGAGCTCTTTGACGTGGTTCAGCAGTTCTGGTCCAATACCATCACCAGGGATCAAAGCCACCGTGTGTCTGCCTCCATATTTAGCAGGAGGAGGCTGATGGACAAAGATGCAAAACAGAGCATTGACAAAAGAAAGGTAATGCTCAACATATGAAGTCATATCTCAGGTAGAAGGAACTTTGCTATTAATTTGCCATGTTAAAAATAATGCATCGAAATTTTTGCAAAACTGTGACCCAAATACCTGGAAGCAACATTGAAAACATTTGGAAACACCAAAAGCAAAAGTTACAAATCTATAGTTTGCAGAAGCAGTACTTACGATAGTCTAGTGGTGAGTTGATGTATCAGAGGGAGTAAATAGAAGTGGTTAGTCAGAGGAGAGAGTCAAATCCATTCTGCTTTGGTTATGCTTACACAAATCAGCACAGGAGAGAAGCAGAACATTGAACTGTGGTTTTGCATTTAAGTGCTTAATTTAATTAATATATTATATTAACTACAATAAAGGTGTAACCCAAAGTACATCAGAGGCCCTAAATTAAAGTTATTACAGATGAATAGGGAGAGGAAGTGAGGAGATAGTTAAGGGCTGCAGGAAAAGATTAGTCATGCTGTAATTAGTTTTCATTAAGTAAATCATAAAATGTAGGGCAATAGGGTCAAATCTGACTATAAATCACACTTACAGTATATGAAGACTTCTTCCTCTGGAAACACACTGCAGGGCTTTTCAGCTGTCAATATTAGAGAAAGGACTAATTTAATAAGCAGAGTCCATTTTAACTGGTTCTTCGTAAAATGAAATGTGTGCATGAAATAATATCTCAATAAACGCTTTGACAGCACCTGTAAGTAGTCAGTGACCTTGTCTCAAGTGTAGGGCAACTTTCCCAGACCTGACTTTACAAATATCTGTACCTATATTCTGCACACGGTAAACTAAATGCGCTTGACATTTGTTGGTTGATATTTGAAGCGGAGGCTTACGTTGTTTGAGATGCTCTTTAAGCCGGTCCACGGCTGCAGACGCGTTGAGAAGAGGACGCGCGCTGATCTCGCTGCTATGGACATTTCAGATTGAGTTAAGCTCGCCCCGGCATCGGCAAACAAACCGAAATAAATGCTTTGTTTGAACCAGTGGCACTGTTCCACAATCAGCTGACACACAACTCTGGATTTAACTTTTAAAACCAAACACTTTCACTTTGGCGAACTCTAGTGTCGTTTATGTGTATTTTTCGTACAGACATGACGTCAGCTTGTAGGCCAAACCATTCACCATGGGGTTTTGTTTTTTACATTATAATAACTTTTCGATCCATGAGTACATTTTGCTGATTAATACTACTTGAAGAGACTTTCAGGTTTTGTACTAAAGTTACATACAATCAAAGCGCAAACGTTTTACGAGTAATTTGCAAACATGTTGCTACAAAAAGACTACAACTACCAAAAGGATCTTTACGCATTGACGTAGATTCAGACGGTCGTTGTACTAGTTCTTGTAATTATTTTTAAAAGTAGGCCTAATGGTGATCGTTTTCATTCAAAGTAAGGTATTGTCTCTTATATTAACATCTTTATGTAATTTTGTGTTGTTAAATAGAAAGACCATTTCCTTGTTTTTACTCAATGCATTGGTTCAGAAGGGAGGGATAGGCTTATTTGTAACCTCCAGCATACATACAAACCAGGGATTAAAAAGAAGAAACATTTTGATGCCAAGTTCTGTCAAATATGATGCTACATAGTTTCATATATTAAGATGTATTTGTGCCATGTGGAAAAACATAAAACATGTTGTTTAAAATAATTTTTTTAAATTGTGTAACATACTGTGACAAACGTTATTTTCGCATGCTTAAAGTGTTTTATATTACAGTCACTGGGAGAAGAGGTAAACAAAATATTTAAATTAATCTCTATGTAGACTTGACTTTTATTTCTGACACCCAGTGCTGTGAAAAACAAGAAATAAATCACTGGACAGTCTGTAGCAAAACGAAAACCGCAAAATAATAAACATTTTAGATGTATTGAAAATATTGTGGTACTGATAAATAGCCTATCCCTTAAATAGACCTACATTTATAAGATTATTTTTCCTTTCTTTCTTTGACTGCTCCTGGTGTCCTCTTGTGGTCCACCGGTCCTAAAATGTTTGTTCCCACACTAATTGAGAACTTCAGAGACAGTGATTTTAATCTATCTTTTCCAAATGAACCAATTTTCCCTATCAACTTTTGAATGAACCGTTCCTGTAGGATACGGCATGCCACGGGTCTCTCACTTTGCTGTACTGGTAGTTGTAGTCTTTTCCTTCATTATCCATATGCCTTTTCAGTCAGAAAAAACTACATCCCCCAGCACCAGGCTCGAGGCTCCTCCCACTTTCCTCAGCTCGCCTGCCCTCCCACTTTCTGTCGGTCCGCGGGGAAGTCGCAAGATGGCCGACGTCGCATGAAAGTATGTTCCTCTCCTCAACATGAAGTCGTGAGTGAGACAGAGAGCGAGGGAGCTTACGTCGGGCTTTTGTTTTTGTTTTATTTTAGTTGTTTTACTTTATTTTCCCCTTAATTATTCATCTCATTCCGAATCGCGGCAGCCCCCGATTTGTCTCGACTAGTTGACGCGTCAATCACGCCGGGATCTTGGCTAACTGGCTAACTACGCGAGCTAGTTTGTTAGCCACAAACTGTAGCTCTTATAACTGTTAACCATCACAGGACATACTGTATTCACTAGCATCTAGAGTTAGTTTAAATCACCTAACGGTCATGTTGGATAGCATAGGCGTTGTTGTTGTTTAGTTTGCAGCTAGAAAGGTTATAAATAGGATTATATTTTGATGTTACCAACATTGTCGACATCATAACTGTAGCGTGCGCGCCGTTATCCTCCATCGTTACGTTGTAGACCGTGCAACATCGTAATTGATCAAAACAGAGAGACTGTAGCGGGATTATACTATTGACACTGTAAGGAATGGACACAGATTGCACACACACGACCAAACGTAAAAAATAGCCACGCGTATCTGTAGTTTTCAGGGGGTCGGTTGACACTTGCATTTGTGGGATAATTTGCAAGACATTTCAGCTCTTTAGTTATCTAACTACAACCGGACAGATCTAGTTCTGAGCACACAACCTAGAAATCAACTTCTTAACCAGATTCATCCATCTCAAGCGCTTAGACACAATATGGGAGTGCAAGGGTTTCAGGAGTATTTGGAGAAACGCTGCCCTGGGGCGGCAGTTCCAGTAGATCTTCTCAAGCTCGCACGAACCGCAGGCCGTCAGCCCCCACACCACCACCATCATCATCATCACCACCACCACCACCACCATCCCCATCATCCCAGCTCGCTGCCTCCGCCTCCCCCGCCAGCGCGCATTCTGGTTGACGCAGATTCTGGCCTTCAGCGGCTCTACGGGGGCTACCAGACCGACTGGGTTTGTGGAGGCGAGTGGAATGCAATGCTCGGATATCTGGCGGCGCTGTCCCAGGCCTGTCTGTACCAAGGCGGGCTGGAGCTGGTGGTGGTTTTTAACGGCACGCTTGGGAAGGATCGTTGGCCGGAGTGGGCGCGGCGGGCGCAGGGGCAGCGACAGACCGCGCAGCTCATCGTCAACCACGTCGGAAGCAAGGCGACGCCCCCTCCGCGGGCCTGGTTTCTGCCCCCGGCCTGCTTGAGCCACTGTGTCCGCCTCGCCATGTTCCGATTCCGTGTGAGGGTGAGTGCCCTGATGTCCTCCTCATGAGGGGTTAAGGATTGCCACGTCCTGTTAGCAGCTTTATAACTTTTTACATTGACATGTAGAGATATTTTGCCAATATCTGCTGTAACTTCCATGCTAGTTTATAGTAAAAGTGTTGACAAAGTGAAATAATCTTCAAAATAAAAAAGTAATTAAACTGTAATTTTAAAGGTGCACTTTTCCCTTGTATACGTTTTTCGCGTAATGCAATGATTGAAGTCAAAGCTCAATGCTAATAAATAGCGGTTTAATTTTACATGGAGCGGGTCTGCTCATAAAGGCTGCCATGTTATGAACACATGACTTGTCAAATGCTACTTGATACATTTTAGCAACCCTCTGACACTTTTGTTAAAGAGATAAGTTCATCACAACAGACGGTCAATTGTGGAATTCTAGCTGATGTGTTTTATAAGGTAGTCACAATACTGGAATTTCTAACATTGATACAGCAGCCAAAAAAACATTGATATTTAACATCATTTTTGACACTGCACAGAAACATTGCTGCAGCACTTTCCTGAAACATTCAAAGATTTTCTTTTTAGCTGAAACTCTGTCTGAGATTGTTCGGAATAAAATTATATAACAATAACATTATTATTTCCAAAAAACGACGTTATGGTTAGTTACACATCTGGACTGTAAAGTTTAAAAAGAGCATATGAGTTAAAGTGTTTGTGACCACAGGTTTACAAATGCTTCTCTTTATAAACTGGTGTGATTATCTGTTGACAAAATTGTTTGAAATTATGCATATTAAAAAAAGCTTGTGTTGCAAGGTGTATATTAAATGCATAGTCCATGTCGGAACTGGTATCAAGTGTATGTGTCAATGCTGCGGAAAAATATCGCAATTGTTTCAAATATTCAGAATCAATATCTATAAATATGTGACTGCACTAATCTGTAAGTATAAACTCAAGATGACTGCCACATCAGCCAAAAAAAGTTTGGATTACATGGTCTCTTTCCACCCTGCTTGTGTTGTAGGTGGTGCAGACCCTGGAAGACCACCATCAGGAGGTGCTATCCCTGTACAGAGACTTTGGTTTTCAGGGTTTGATTGCACAGGACTCAGAGTTTGCGCTATGCAACGTTCCAGCCTATTTCAGCTCCCACGCTCTCAAGCTCTCCTGGAATGGCAAGAATCTGACCACTCACCAGTACCTGCTATCAGAGGCGGCTCGCCAGCTCGGCCTCAAGACCCAGCACCTGCCCATCTTTGCTGCTCTTCTTGGTAAGCGACACCACCACAGGTTTTTTTTTTTTAGTCCAGGATGTGACTTTTTTTTCCCATGCATTGTTTGGTTCTAAATGCGAGTCTTCAAAAAAACAGGTAACCACATTCTGCCAGATGAAGACTTGGCTGCCTTTCATTGGAGTCTGCTAGGCCCAGAACACCCTCTTGCCTCCCTAAAGGTGCTTGTACAATTTGGCATTTCACACATTTTCAGATATTTTCATTCTTCCACAATTGTAATTGATGATACAGACTTAAGCATCCTTGAGCATCAGTTTTATCAATATAAGTCATTCTTTTAACTTCATTCTTTGTTTTTCTTCTCTCTGTTCAGGTAAGGGCTCATCAGTTAGTGCTCCCTCCTTGTGAGGTTGTTATTAAGGCTGTATCTGAGTATGTGGCATCCATCAAAGATCTTGGGAATTTAGATTCGGTGGCCAAGGATGTTTTCAAGCAGTCACAGGTGAAGCATGGCTGTGTTACCATATGCATTCTCATGTACCACTTTATCTTTAAAGTTCATCATAACATGGGGACTTTCTCATTTGTGTAACCTCTAGTCGCGAACTGAAGATAAAATTGAGAGGTTTAAGAAGGCAGTGGAATATTTTTCAGCGGCCAGTAAACCAAGACCTCTCTCCATGGGACCTTCTCCTTACCTCTGTAGGTATAATGGGGTGTTTGTAGACCCTTGACAGTACATACACTAATGTTCAAAATTTGGAAAGATTGTTTTTAGAGTTGTGTCAGTAGTGTCACTGAAGACTGTAGTAATATGCTGATTCATTTGTTTTAAAATATACTTAAATTCTAGAGAACACTTCTACATTGCAGCATTATTGCAGCATTATTATTATAGCATATTTGATCAAATGCAGACCCCAAACCTTTAGAACAGAGTGTATGATTATTTTACACCGTTCAGCTTTTGGAAGCCATAGATTAAGCACATTGTACTCACACAATATTAATTTGGTTTTTCTGACTCTCCTATCAGTTCCAGGCTTTGGGCCTAGTCAGTTTAGCGGACCCCCAGGCCACATGGGGGCAATGCAGCCTGTAAAAGCTCAGGTACTTTTTTGCTAAAGAAGTGTAGTTCTGCAAATCATGTTTATTTTCCACAAACTGATTGATTTTTTTTTTGCTGTTCTTCACAGTTTGGTCCACCCCATGTGTCAGGTGTTAAGGTGCCTTATCCAGTTGGGCTCTACGGACCCAGCCCTGCCACTGGTCCAGCCCTTTTATGCCAGAACCCAACTCAGCCTCTGCAGGACTGTAATGACTCATTAGTTGGGAAAATGGGCTTTGCTGATTGGTCTGCTCCATATGATTCCTCTCAAGGTGGCAACCGACAGCCCAATCATCACACTGCTGCTCCTACAGGCCCCTCCCCCTCGTCATCGTCGTCTTCAGATGGGGAGGAACAAAACGACACCAGCACTAAGTGAGTTCATTGTGTCAATCCATTCCTTCTTACCTGCAAGCAGTCTGCTACTCAGAGCAGAATTAACATTCATTTTCTGTCGTAGTCATTTGGCTGACAAGTCTACAAGATGGGAAGATCCCAGTGGACGGGGCGGCAGTGGCTCTGGGGATGGGCACCATGGTAACGGAAGTGGGCCGTCCATTCCATCTTTGCTGTCCATGCCAACACGGAGTCACATGGACATCACAACTCCACCCCTTCCACAGGTCAGTGCCGAGGTGCTGAGAGTGGCAGAACACAGACACAGAAGAGGACTCATGTATCCACAGATCTACCACATCCTGACCAAGGTACAGCAGTCACACAGCATGCGCTCACAAACAAATGACATCCTGGTTTCTTCCCTATTATTACAGTTTTGGGGTGTTTTATGCTTTTAAGACCTGTATTATTACCTAAGTTTATGTATTTTAAAGTGTGTATAATATAACTTTTAATGTTAAATGGGAGAGTTCATCCAGAAATGAAAAATCTGTCGTGAATTACTCCCCCTCATGTCATTCCTTGGTGAGACATGAGGGTAAATAATAAGACTTCTTCATTTAAGAATTTGTATTTCTAAATGTGAACACTCCTTTTAAATAGTTTGCCGCTGTCGCCTGTGGCTTGTTTAGTTGGGGACACCTGATTTCTAGTGATTATCTCGTTTTGAATATAGAGACCGTCTCTGCATTTAGTAAACAAATAGTTTAATCTCGTCATTATACATTATCATCCCTCTGTTCTCCTACTGATAATGTTCAGTGCTTTTCTACAATCTGTATTGTTAAAAGCCCTGTATAAATAAAAGTAATTGACTGATTGATTTATATTTTTTTCCAGACGCTAGGACCCATTTCTCAATACTCCATTCACTTTTCAAAACTCTTCACACAATTCTCCTAACCAAACTTCAGCTCAGCAAAGCAGTTCATTTCACATTCAAAATGCACTACAACTACCAAAACACTTTTTTCAGGTCTCAAATAAATTCATTCTTCCACAACACTAGCAAAGGTTGACGGCCAACAAACACACTTTGTCTCCCACAAAATAATGAGCTAAAAACACTACCAACATGTAGCATTAAACAGTGTTTTCTTGTGTAAAACAAGGACACATCTCTGTTTATAATTGCAATAAATATGGTTTATAACTGTATTATATGTTACTGGAATTAAGCAGACATGATGTAGAATTCCTCAATATTTTATGTTGTTTATTTATTTTTATTTGTTTATTTTTATTTTTAAGTAATTCCAAAATACAAGAATTTGTAAACACATTATCCACTGATACAGATACAAAAGTAATGCTAATCATATAAAAATTCAAACAATAAAATAGTGCTGTTGAGGTTTGCTGTCTTATGTTCAAAACAATAACAATGCGAAACTGAATAAGTTTAACAGTTTTAAAAACAGTATGTAAGCATGTGCAAATTGTGCTGTACGTACAAAGGTTTTTGGCAGTAGTTGTGTCTGAGTGAGAAGAGAATTCCTGAAATTTGAGAGATGTAGTCATTGAATGCATTTTATGCCAAAACAATGATAATTGATCCTCAGTTTAGCCCACATGCTCACTGTGTGAAGAGTTCTGCAAAAGTGAACTAAGTATTAAGAAATAGATCCTAACGTCTGGAAAAAAACTGTAATACTATACCGTAATTTGTTTACATTTACGGTGAAAATTGCCCTCAAAACACATTTAACGTATTAAAAAGCGTCTAATAATACCTCTAATATTCCTCTCTGTCCCTTTCTTTCTCCCAGGGGGAGATGAAGATGCCAGTGTGTATAGAGGACGAGTGTAACCCCGACCTGCCTCCTGCTTCTCTACTTTTCCGTTCTGCCCGCCAGTATGCCTACGGGGTGCTGTTCAGCTTGGCTGAGACCCAGCGGAGGCTGGAGAGACTGGCCATGCGCAAGCGTAGTCCAGTTGATGGTGAGCCTAAACTTTGGTTAGATGAGACTGTAGAATATCTTATACTTTTTGAGTGTTGTCACAGTACCAAAAAATAAATACCTAATTCCAATACCAGGTAACTTCTGAGATTCTTAATACTGATGAACATTGCTGATTTTCCATGGTTATAATATTAATAAGTATTAACACAACTTGCCAGATAGAAAGTTGTAACAAAATGTATTTCATATTTATGAATAAAACATAATAAATAATGAATAATTGTCACATGTCTAACCACAGAATTAGCTCTTGTTTTGTGTTGTTTTTAATAATAGAGAGATTCTGCCCAGCGGTGTCTCCTCTGGCTGTAAGATGAAAATGATCCTAAATGTGTGTGATTTCTGTATGACTCCGCAGTGCCTCCGGTGATTGTAAAGGAGTGGTGTGCCAGTAAAGCTAAATCTGCCCTGACCCCAGAGCTCGTTCCAGCCCTGTGTTTCCGCGAGTGGACGTGTCCCAACCTGAGGCGGTTGTGGCTGGGCAGAGCGTCTGAGGACCGTAGCCGCCGAACACGAGCCTTCCTAGCCTGCATGCGCTCCGACTGCCCTGCCCTGCTCAACCCGACCTGTGTGCCATCTCACCTGCTGCTCATGTGCTGCGTGCTCAGGTACCGTTTCTCATTGGTCATTGACAATGATTGAAAAGTAGATCAGCACTGAATCTGTGTTGAGCGGTATTGTATGTTTACAGGTATATGATGCAGTGGCCGGGGGGTCGCATTCTTCAGCGCCATGAGCTTGATGCCTTTTTGGCTCAAGCTGTGTCCAACCAGCTCTATGAGCCCGACCAACTTCAGGAACTCAAGGTAACGCATTTCTCATTAATTCTTATCAGGTACCACCCCCTCCAGCAGGGCTGTGAAAAATGTTGTGCTTTATATCATGTATTTAATATTTAGTATTATTATTAATTCTATTATTATTATCATTAACTATAAAAAACTATTACTACCATAAATCAATAATAGGATTTGTATTATTTCTAAATTAAAATATTTACCAAAAGTTTTATATAGCTTTTGGGTAAAAAAATAACAAAATCATAATAATATAATACAGTTGTAATACAACAATACTAATATTGTTGGCTGCCTTATTTTTTTTTTTCAATATTTTATTTAGGCAAAAACCACAGGAAGCCCTTTAAAAAAATTTTATTGACAGCAGCTGGATATAATTACAATTCTGGGTAAAATGTGGTGTGTTATTAAATGAGTAAGATTAGCTTGTATGGAGCATCAGTTACTGTATACTGAGATTCTGAAAGTGTGTGTGTATTAGAGGTGTGTGAGTCATCTCATAGAATGTTTGAAAACCTAGTTAAACATTTTTATGTCTAATCAAAGAAGTACTTTTTATTGAGTTAAAAGCACACGGGTAGAGAGTTGAGTTTGAGACTGAAGCACATTTGCATGTGTTTGCATGTTCTTATATAACTGTACAGACCCAGATTACAGTAAAAGCAGTGAGAGGCGGGATTGAATTGAACGCTGCACACAACATACCCCATGCACTCTTTATCTTTGTTTCTTCCAGACTTTTTTTTAATTAAATGTTCCTTCACAGCAATTGACACTTCTGTTCTTTGCCTTGAGGCAAAGCATGTTTTCAGACAAGACTTACTTGTAAGGAAGGACTCAACTGCTCAGCTTCAATAGCTGTATTTCACATAAAGCAAAAGGTTCAAGGCAAAACATTTCCTTAAAATAGAATGCTGTCTATCAAATGTCAGGTTGTCAATAATCTGCTTTGAAAGAGCTCTGTGAAATCTGAAATGACATGCTACTGTGACATTTACCAGGCTGGTGCCAAACATGCCGCCGGATCATATTTCTTCTCTTTGACACTGATACCAGGTGGAGAAGGTGGATAACCGTGGGGTGCAACTAGCCTCTCTGTTCATGAGTGGAGTGGACACTGCCCTGTTTGTGAATGATGTATGTGGACAGCCCTTGCCATGGGACCACTGCTGCCCTTGGGGCTTTTTCGATGGGAAGTTGTTCCAGAGCAAGCTAGCTAAAGCCACCAGAGACAGAGCCTCTTTACTTGATATGTGTGAAGGCCAGGTAATAAATGCATAGGTGCAGGCACATCTGTTTAGTATTTAGGAATATTTAAGGTTTTTTTTGAATGGATTTTGACACTTTGTCCTTCAGGAGGAGCTGGTTTCGAGAGTGGAAAAGATGCGCCAGGCCATTCTGGAAGGCATCAACCTGTCCCGGCCGCCGCCACCACCTCCACCACTGCCACCCCCTGCATTCCTCCCCCCTGCCATGGTGCCCCCTTTCTACCCCATGCATCCTCTATACCCTCCTCGCCCACTGGGCTCCATGCCGCCACCTCCTCACCATCACCACCAGCACCGGCCCAGGGCCTTCCCAGGTAACATCTTCCTCCCAGTTAGTTTTTTTTTAGCCTTTGGATGTCACTTAGTAATTTTCTTAAACTTTTTTTTTAGGAATCCAGTCTATACCTCCCCAGGGTGGCAAGCTGGAAATAGCTGGCATGGTTGTTGGTCAGTGGGCTGGGAACAAACCAGTCCGTGGCAGAGTCAATATGCAGGTGGTGTCAGTAGGAGGGAAAGGGTGAGTCCATTCTGTGTCATAAAATAGTGCCTGTACAGCAGCTGATTATTTTTGGAGGTATGACAGAAGCCTTTCTACAAATGGCTGCCCTGTCTTTTTGCTGCTCTTTATCAGTTCTCAATTGCACAACCTACTGGTGAGGCTATGCAATGCCAGCTGATAGCAAACTTATGTTTAATAACTGTTTATCACAAAAGATTACTATATTACTATATATATAAATAAATAAATAAAAGTTTTGTATACTCTTTGATGCTAAATGCAGAAGCGTTTGTGTAATGAGACTATTCTTAATTTTCTTTTGAAAATAGCTTAAAATACATGTTAAATTGCAGTCCCAAATGTATAAGTATCTCCACTGCGGTGTTAATGTGAAGAACGTCATTGTTTTTTCTGCATAGCAAAATTAGCCAAAATTGAAGTTTTTTCTTTTTTTTCTTTTAATGCACGCGTGTAGAGATAAAAAAAAACCTGATCTTTTTTTGTTTTTTCCTAGAAGGGGTAAAGAATTGACAGTAAGAGGAAGGGGAGGGAAGAAAGTGACCACCAATAGAACACAGGTCAGTCCAATGCTTAACTTTAGCTTTTCGAAATGCTAAATGTGAGCGAGGAGATGAATTTTTTTTTCTCCTCCTCCTCCCAATGTTGCTCGTAGACTCTGTCCTCTCCACCACCCTCTTCCAGCCCCCCGAAGCTCACCGAGGATGGTAAAGCAGTGGGGCGGCCCACGGAGGGAACGGGGACCGTGTCACAGCAGCTGAACGGCAGCTCTTCAGGAAGCGCCACTGGTCAAGCTCTTGACCTGCCACCACTGGCCCAGCCAATCCAGTGTGCCTTAGCCAGCAGAGACAACCAGTCAGGAGATGGGGTGGAGGTAGAGGCCCCTTGTTGCCTTGACGACTGCCCATCAGATGGTGCACTACAGAAAGAGGAGTAATTACATCCCATAATGTAATAAGAATGAGAGAGTGAGAGGAAATGATCTAAGGTCGACTGCCTTTTCCTTGCAAAATTGAATATTTAGGGCACAGTAGCCACTTTGTGTTGTCATGGTATAATTTATGATGCTTGAAACGACAGATGGACAGTGTCAGGAATGCGGTCTATGTGTCACCTTAAGAGCCGGGTCTGGTTTAAAATTGAGTGAGTTTAAACCACAACCCTCGATTGCACATCGCCCTGAATCTTCAGGTTCTGGACCTCATCTTTTCCACTGGCCCATCAGTGTTGTAGCATCGTGAAAAGCTCTCGAGTCTTTTTATTTCAACACCGTTTTCTTTCAGACCTTAATACATTGACGGTGACCTTATATGTATGATTGCCTAAAATGGCTACGAAAAGCCCCTTATTATTACCCAAAGTGTATTTTAAAAAATTGATCTACTCAAAATACTTGCATGCGTCAAGTAGCACAGCGGCACCTGCTCTAAAGTTTCCACCACACAGCAAAGAATCACACTATTGTACTACACATGGCTGTATATGCAGTGTTTCAAATCAACACTGCCCTGAACACAGTAGACGAGTGGAAACTGACGGAGAACGCGGGTTGTATTTGTATGTCACAGTGTGCATTCACACACACACGGTAGCCCCTTTGTTTTTGGATATTATCTTATCAAAGAGTGATTTGCATGTGGAGAAGTTGCTATTGTCTTCAGCACAGGGGCCACGGGCGGCCCGAGAAGTCCAGGCTCAGAGAGGCGTGCTTTAAAAGGAAAAGATTCGTAGAGGTTATAATCTGCATCGCATAGCTAGCTCTCCTCTGTTGCTTCCTCTCACATGTAGACAATCTTCTTTTAGCCCCACATCCCCTTGAGGATTCTTCAGTACTTAAGTACAATTATGTAAAGCACCTTAAGCCCGAAATTATACATATGCAAGCCCCCCCTCCTCGACGGAGGAAGAAATACCCTTAAAAATAGATTGTATTGTAACGTAAAGCACTTATTTATGATAGTACTGCGCTATATAGATGGTTAATTGGTTAACGCCCTTTTATTAAGCAGCAGGCCATCATTTGTTTTGACAGTTTAACTGTCCTGATACACTTTACCTTGCGTGTTGTTTACCAGTTTGACGTACAAATCAACACCAACCCGTTTGAATGTGAGAACAGAGTGCGTCATAAGCTGCACTTTGTTTTAAAACCGAAAACACACTGGGTTGTCCTCGAACCAGGATAAAGAAAAATCGAGGCTTCTGGCAGAGACAGGGAGGAAGCAGTGTGTTCGGAGGGAACCGCGAGACTGTTTGACATCCCAGCCGTTTGTATATAGACCCAAATGTACATGATCCTGTTACGCAATGACGTGATTTAGGGGAGTGATTTTATCAGTGGTTGAGAATGCACACAGTCCCTCAGACAAACCTGCCATTTGACATCTCTCTGCTTTACACCATTTTGCTTTCGGGTTTTAGCAGCTCTTTTTACCTTATTTTTTTCCCCCCTCGTCCACGTCTGCTCTGTGCCTTGTGCATGTGTACCATGTTGATGCGTTTTTTGTACATGTGCATTCTCCCACCAACGCTAAAATCATCATAGCTTTGTTACGCTCGGAAGAAATGAATCGAACGAACCTTAGGATCACCTTTTATTGTGACAAAGTCGGTTAAAAAAAAACAAAAAAAATTGGAGTCTGTGCTTCACCAGACTGTTTCGTGATCAGTCCGTTTCGTCTTGTTTTTGTGACAGTCCTATAAACTCATGCACTTATTATATTCAAAACATTACTTCTATTGAGGCGACACGCAGGCTTTTAAAATAAAAACGAACGAAACACCCTGAAGTTTAAAGCCGCAATTGCCGTTATATTGACCATTTTGCATCGGATGGTTAGGAGATTAATTTTACTTACATGTTAATGTTTTAAATGCATTTAAACAAAAAAAAAAAAACTAAATACATGTTTTGTACCAATGATTTGTTGGACATAATGAATGAGAATTTAATTTTAAGAATAACTAATACACTTGAGAGAGACTATTGCATTTAATCATAGTTTAAGATCTGTACAATTGACAATGTCAAGATTACATCACAGCTTTCTATTGAAGTTATAAGATGCACCTTATTTTGTTAAGAAGTTATATTTAGTGCCACTAAAAGTATATCGAAAGCTCTTTAAAGCAGATTATGGGAGACTCCCATTATAGTTACATGTCTATGTATATTCTGAAAATTCTCACTCTTGAGGAATCCAGACAGTTCAGCCCGTCAGAAAAATCATGATGACCTGAAGCATGCATTGTTAATGCAGTTTGCTAGGAAATAAGTTAAAAAAAATGACAGTGATATATCTGTGTCAGAATATGACAATACCGGACAGACTTTTAACCAAGACGAATCTTGACCGTAGCATGACAGGTAGTGTTCGTGAACTAACACGCTGCACCGTCATGCACGCTAGAACATTTTAATCCTCAACCTTAGGTTGTCACATTTTTATTACGCGTTAAGTACAGTAGTGCTAGTTTTCAAGAGAGGATCTCCAGCATGTTAGTGCATATGAACACGCATACGCACCCGTAAATGAAATTTCGGTTTCCTCAGAATAACAGTAGATCCTTTTAAAACATTCAGTCCTGTTTCATCTGTGATTAACAGCCGTTTCAGTTAGTTGGGTTTTTTTTCTCAGTGTGTTTGTCATAGAATATCAGTAACTCCTTCACATTTAGTTATAATTGTAATCTAAGAAAGGAACAGCATAAACCGAAATATACAGACACACCAAATAAAGATAAAATCTCTCTCGCGCGCATACAGTACCTTTGTTATACCTGTAGAAAGACATCAGTTAGTATGAGGGAGAAGGAAAAAAAAAAAAGTAAAATGGCATATTCAGATATTAGTCCAGTGTGTTAATTTCTCTTACAATTATTTGGATGCTTAATTTGCAGTTTCAGACGCTTGGTTCCAAAGTTATCCTCTCCAAAGCTTCTCTGCTTTGCTCTGTTCTAGATTGCTGCTTGAACTCTCATTCAGACATTTGTGGAGATTCGTGTGAGAGTTAAATATAGACTGGGAAATATATATTTGGGTTGAATGAGAAGGATGCTCTGGAGATCAGCGAGGTTGTTGGAATGGTGCTGTTTTACTCCAGATGCTGGTCTTGATTAGCCTGGGCCCGCCCATACTTCCTTTGACGCTACATTCATTTCGCGAGCAAAGTTAGTCTGGCCAAGCTGCTGTTTTAGAGCATTTCAGATTCCCAAAAAAGTGGG
>JAUCMT010000054.1:9218626-9233762 GCA_032357475.1 Enteromius thamalakanensis | reverse complement strand
CAACTTTTAAGAGTCACGGAGTTTCGTTTTTTTCCCTCGAACGGCTGGTCGCACTGGTGCACCCTTTGATTTTTTTTAGTCGCACCATTGAGAAATTAGGTCGCATGTGCGACCAAATTGGTCGCACTTTATAGAGCCCTGTACTTCAATACTGTCCACCTCGGAGTGTGACCTGACTGAATGTGTGGCAGGGTATGGTAGGTCTGGTGACCGGAGGGGCCTCTGGTCTGGGCAGAGCTACTGTGGAGCGGCTCATCAGTCAGGGGGCCAGTGCTGTGATCCTGGACCTGCCCAGCTCAGATGGACACAAGGTGGCTGCTGCTCTCGGAGACCGATGTGCATTTGCACCTACTGATGTGAGTGACGCTTATTGGCAATGAGCTTCCGATATTTTGCACTTCATGTTCTTCAAACGGTAGTGTTTAAATGATTTGTTTTCTTCTGAGTGGGTTTTTGTTTTTTAATTCAGGTCGCGTCAGAGTCAGATGTGAGATCGGCTGTGGATTTGGCCAAGCAGAAGTATGGCAAAGTGGACTTGGCGGTGAACTGTGCTGGGATAGCTGTGGCTGTGAAAACATACAACTTTAAGAAAGACCTTCCTCACAGTCTGGAGGACTTCACTCGTGTTATTACTGTAAGCCTAGCTGTATATACAGTGCTGCCTGAACCTCATGACACTGGTTCATATTTCCACGATGATTATTTTAAATATCCCATTGCACTTGTCTTTTTTTCATTGTAA
This sequence comes from Enteromius thamalakanensis, assembly GCA_032357475.1. Lineage (NCBI taxonomy): Eukaryota > Metazoa > Chordata > Actinopteri > Cypriniformes > Cyprinidae > Enteromius > Enteromius thamalakanensis. The sequence continues at coordinate 9,233,020 of JAUCMT010000054.1, read as the reverse complement.
AATTTATCGCTGTTATTTCTCTAAAGCATCAGTTATTTTGAGATGGGTGGAATCTGAAGACAGGTAATTCAATGTTATCGCATATATTGTTTTTTGAATGTGATCTGTTAAAGGTGAACATTGCTGGGACTTTTAATGTGATCAGACTGGCTGTAGGGGAGATGGGAAAGAATGAGCCTGATGCGGATGGACACAGAGGCTGCATCATTAACACAGCAAGTGTTGCTGCTTATGATGGACAGGTATATCAGCTATACTCTAACCCTCAAAAGTTTAGGGTCTGTATCTTACCTTAATTTCTTTTAAAGAAATACTTGACCAGAACTGACAGAAAAGGCATGGTCTTACAGAAGATTTCTCATTCAAATAGGCTGAATGCTGTTCAAATAACTTTCTTTTCACTAATAATAATAACTGTTTCATGAGCAGGAACAAAGAAAGATTTCTGAAGGATCATGTGGTACTGATGACTGGAGTAATGATGCAGAAATTTAAAAAACTAATTTCAAAATTAGAAAATGTACTAATATTTTAAATCAAAGAATTAAACCTTGATGTGAATGAGAACTCTTACCCCAAACTTTTTAATGGTGTACTTAATTTGACTAACCTTACAGATGAATGACACTTTGGGCCGGTTTCACAAACAGGGCTTAGCTTAAGCCAGGACTAGGCATTAGTTAAATTAAGCAACTTCTACAAAAATACCTTATAAGAAAACATTACAGGTGTGCATCTTAACACAGAACAATGACACTGACGTTTTAAGATACGTCAGAGCAAGATATTTTCATCTGAGACAGCTCAAACATGTCTGGGACTAGCTTAAGCCCTTAGGTCTGTGAAACCGGGGGTTTAGGTTTTGAAATAGGGTTTGTTGTCTTATTCAGGTGGGCCAAGCTGCGTACTCTGCTTCTAAAGGTGGAATTGTGGGTATGACACTTCCTATTGCTCGAGACCTTGCACCAATGGGGATCCGTGTGGTCACCATTGCCCCAGGTCAGTGTCCCTGAGATGCATATTTTGTTTCTAAATAGATCTAGCTTTTCACTGAATCACCAGAATATTTTAATCACTGGGACTGCCCCATTTTTAGTATTAAACGATGTGCAAATCCAGCTCCAGGCTAGGCTTTGTTTATAAAACGTTAGTCACTGCAGTGACAGGAACACATAAACACTTGTGTAACTCTGTTGACGTCATATCAGTGGCGTAGGCAGAAATTGTATTATGGGCGGGCCATTGAAAAAGTGAGCGGGCCTATATTTTTTCCTAAACTGTTTTTACTCATATAAATTACTCATTATTACTCATATAAACCTGATTTTATTCGGCAATGAATAAATAAATCAGGTTTATATTAATAAATATATTTTTAATACATTTGAATAATAAAAATAAACTAAAAATGTATTTTGATCAAACTTGCCTGGGTGGGCCAGGGAGTAATGTGGGCGGGCCACTGGCCCATTACTGGCTACGCGCCTGCGTCATATGTTCTAATAATTTTTTGAAAGCCAATTTTAGCATGAAAATCTTAGTCTTTTTTACAGTGTAGATAACTTAGAATGCATGAACTAGTAGGAATTGCTCATTGTATGCAAGTATGAAATTATGGTACATAAAGCAGAGATAGAATGAAAATGCAAATTTACTCCCTGACAGCAGGTGGCGCTTATTAAACGGCAAAGATACAGAATTTTCTTTACTACTGTAAACAAAGCAGCGCTGTGCTTATAAACACTACTTCAGCATACCGAGTCAATCATACAAAGGCAAGGTAAAAATAAAATACGATCTAAACGTTTTTCATTCATATAAAAGCACACCCAGTCGTATTAAAGTTTTATCCCGATCTCAACCATCTTGAATCAGATTTTCAGAGTACATGTTTACTTCCCTACTGTTTGAATGCTGTTAATTCATTATTATTTTAATTATGTCTTCCATGTTTTTACTTTCCCTACAGGTCTGTTCTCGACCCCACTTCTAGCAGGATTACCTGAGAAAGTGCAAAGCTTCCTGGCCAGACAGGTGCCCTTCCCGTCACGTCTGGGAGATCCAGCGGAGTTTGCACACCTCGTGACTGCAATTGCAGAAAACCCCATGATCAACGGCGAGGTGATTCGCTTGGACGGAGCCATCCGCATGCAACCCTGAAAGAAAAAAGGTTTCCGTTACTGAAGACCTAAACTTGCTAAGCATTTTCAGCATAAAGTTAAGATACTTTGTATCTGAGTGGAAGTGCTACCACTCCTATGAGTGGAAATCTTGTAAATCAGTTTATATACTTGACTGCACTTCTGTGCCTCGTAGGTACTAATGACTGATTGATGTGTCTCCAAAGTAAATTGTAATGTAGTAAACACATTAAGTTGTACAGGAGACATGCAAACTGAATATCTCTGGTATCTACGTATCTTTTTTGTGTAAAATAAAATATGTAAATCAAAGCAGGATGAGTTTTGGTGAATTAATATTTGCTAATGTATATGAACTCGTGGATTAACACTGATATAATACAGCTTCAGGAAAAATATGACATTTTTGGATTTGCCATTATACTGACTATTATATCACTTATTTCAGTGCTTCTCTAACAGTGTGCTGAGATCCACTGGGGGGCCTCAGCATGTCTTCAAATTATTCAAATTAACTTATTAATGCAATTCAAATGAAACCTACTACTATTAAGTGTTGTCACGATGCACAAGTTGACAATGACTTTGATGCAAAACCAGAATAAATGACCACAGTAAAACGAGCTGAATAATAAATGACAGAATGTGGAGTGTAAGACAGTGTGAATGTTATGATTGTGTATAGAACATTAAGCTAAAAGGATGAATCCAAATAAAAGTTTTTGCTTTCATTTTTGCAAGGTTCTTATGGTGAAAAATGTCACAATTTGTTATATATTTATAGTTTGAGCCTTTATCAGACAATTTCCAATCGTATGTCATTTTATTTCACAATAAAAGTATATAGTTTGAATTACGGTTATATTAAAAATACGAGCAAAATAGCAAACTGCAAACAAATGGACACAATTTAAGTTAAAAAGATATAGTCATACACAAACTGACTACAAAATCATGACTCTATATGATACTCAAAAATCTTTTTCTTTCCCGTATGTTGTAAAATAAACCTCTTCTAAATAGAGAATGATTTATTTACATTTACATACTAATACTTTTACATTGAATTACAAGCATTTTGTGTCAAACATCACCATAGCGTGAAGAACTGCACCAACAGAGGGCAGAATTGAGTTTATTTTGACAACCCTGACAGGAGGCTCGCATGACTTGCACATGATGTATGCTGTGACTCTGACAGGGTCCAATATCTTTATTGCAGCAGCATTAAAAGTTTCTTGCAAATGCTATTTTAGATAAGTTATGAAGAAAAAAAAATCTGTACATTTTTTAGATAGAAAAATTATATCTGTGGATTTTTCGGTGGCCTTTTGAAGTATTAAATCATGGCTTAAATATACAACTACTTAACCAGCATGTAAGACTCGTCACCAGCCACCCAAAAGTAAAACTGCTAAATATTGGCAGCTGTGCACAAAAGTCCTGCTAAATCCTTAACTGAACAGATTGTGCACAATTAAAGTAAACCCAGATTGATGTTCGTAAATCTGCTTTAGAGACACACACACACTCACTGATTGATTTCTTTCCATAGGGTGGCAGTTCCTCTGTAATCTCAGTTTCATTTATTTCCAACCACCCTAAAATCTACACAGGCCATGCAACACAATAACAGAGGTGAACAGATCTCACATATACTATTTGGTTCTGAAATATGCATGGCTGTTTCGTGTTTGCCATACTATTACAACATTGATTTATCATTATTATTACTTATGTTTAAATCTATTTACTCCGAGTAGCTGTCATTTCAAACCATATGGAATGGTTCAAACATACATTTGTGGAGTGTGCAGTGAAACAGATGTTGGATCAAACATCAGGTTGAGGCGAGTGGTTTGAATCATGGCTGATGGTTATTGAGTGTCACCGTGTTGTCTCACTTCACTCTGATGTGTTGCCCAACGTCTGCTCCATCATGTCATGCATCTATCAGGGGGCTGTGAGTTAGGACAGCTTTGATGGGCACTTGCTGTCGTCCCATAGATCTCTGCACTGTCAGGAAAATTACATTCCCTATTAACAACGGAGCTCTGGCTTCCGCAGAGGACAAACATCGGAGGCCGTGTGAAGACAAGGTTAAAGACTGAGGGGTGTAGGAAAGAGACGTTCTGGTGCTTGTTCCCAAAGCAACTAAAGGTTTTGTCTAGAATCTCCAAAGCATGCTAACACATCAATTCATCAATATGCATTATTAATGTGCTCGGGACAATTTAATCCCCCCCGGACTTTGTAAATATGAGAGTTTGGGTGTTATTAGAAAACAAGACTGCTTTATGTTGAACCTCTAGAGGGCAGACGGCACAAGTACGCAACAACCTAACCGGCGTTTAGAAACACGTGCATCAACAGCATGAACATGCATCATTTGGATAACAAGCTGTCTCTGAAAATCCCTCAAGATATGAAAAAGACAGTGCTTCATGTTGATTTTATCAGAGTAGATCCCCAAGAAAACATGTCTAGCCTACTGTGTGCTCCTTGAAGTAGTCTAAAGAAAAAACAAGGGATATAGGCAGAGACTCTGCTGGAGAGGAGGACAGATGCAGAAATAAGGAGGCAAGACTGTGAGTTGGTTGTCATCTATCTGGGTCAGCCAGACCGACCTTTTTCTTCAATAAAACATAAACATGCATATACACATCTTCAGATGAATCAGTGAGATAGCTGAAGTGTTGATATTGTGTGCAGATGGGTGAACCTCAGATATCAAGAAAAAATAAAACATTTGATTTATTGAAGCCTATTTAAAGGTTAGCCGGATTTTATTTATTTATTTTTGAGTGACAATTCATCAAGTTTTTTCTTGTATTACCATAATGCTTTCAGAAAAGTACACACACTCACACACACACACACACACAATTATTACAATTTTGGAATTTAAATGATGCTGTTATTTCCACATGACAGTATGAGAATATAATACAGGGAATGAGAGTTTTTGAATTATGTTAATGGGAATTTGGAGGGAAATGATATAATGATCCTAAAAATAAGCTTCATTTTCTTCATGCAATATGTAAACACTAAAGCTCAAAGTTTAAGTCAGTAAGATTTTTTTTAAATAAATTACTACTTTTGTTCAGCAAGGAATCATTAAATTGATTGAAAGTGACAGTAATGACATTTATGTTCATGACTGTATTTTAATTTAACGCTTTAACTGTCATAGACATGAAAATGCACTATTTAAACCTGCTTTAATTAACTGCTTTAATTCATGAACAAATGCAGTTTGTGATATAATATTGAAATTCCATTTCCATGGTAATGCAACGTCTAATATCAAAATGGTTTTCAGTTACATTTAATGTATTCTGTTGATTATAAGTAACATTGCACCTACATATCTATTAACCCTCAATAGATTGCTAGCAGAGTATTCGTATTACCAGAGTATTACCAAACTTATGAGAGAACTGCTGTTTATTACTGTTCCTACATCATCCATAAAAAAAAAAACAACACTCCTACAAATATCTGTTTAGGACCTTTCCAATGACATACACTACCCTCCAAAAGTACTGAGACAGTAAGGCAAATTCCTTTGTTTTGCTGAAAATTTGGATTTGACAAAGGATAAATATCAGACAAGAGAGTTACATGTCAGCTTTTTTTTCTAGGTGCCCTTTGTTTGAACCCACCAATTTTTCATGTTAGCAGAAGTATTGGAACATGTGACTAACAGGTATGTCCTATCACAATGATTATTGATTATTCAAACAATAATTAACACTAATTTTCTATGCTCGGTTTCAGGTTTGGGTTTTACCAGTTCAAACTGCATTTATAGTTTAGAAGGTATAACCCACATGAAAACCAGAGAGCTATTTATGGGTTAAAAATAAGCAATTTTTGAAGTTGAGAGAGGAAGGGAAACCAATCAGAGCCATCGCACACACATTAGTCAACAACTGTAAGTGAGATCAGCAACAACCTCCAGAGGGCAGGAGTGAATGTATAACAATCTACTGTTCGCAGAAAACTTCATGATCACAAGTACAGAGGCTACACCACAAGATGAAAACCACTCAATAGTGAGCTGAACAAGGTCAGGCTGCAATTTGCCAAAAGTACAGAGATGAGCTTCAAAAAAACTTTCTGGGACCAAGTTTTATAGACTGACGAGACAAAGATTAACCTACAAAGGCTAAAGTTTGGAGAAAGAAAGGATCTGCTCATGATCCCAAACATATTAACTCCACTGTGTTTCACAGATGAGCTTGTGTCATAGCTTGCATTTGCATTGCTTCTTCTCATTCATCTTCATTGATGATGTAATAGATGATGGCAGCAGCAAATTAAACTCAGAAGTCTAAACCAAACCAAACCAAACAGGGAAATCTTTCATCATGCAGCAAGATAATGACAGAAGTGGAAGGTTTTAGACTGACCAAGTTAATCTCCAGACTTAAACCCTACAACATGCCTTTTACCTGCTAAAGAGGAGACTGAAGGAGATAACGCCCCCCAAAACAAACAACAAGTGAAAGAGGCTCCACTGAAAGCCTGAAAAAGCATAATAACAGAAGAATTCAAAAGTTTGGTGATGTCAGTGGCTTCATGCAGTTATTGAAAGCAAAGGATCTCCAACTAAATATTAAGTCTCATTCACTTTAATCTATGAATTCTATCGGTTTCAATACTTTTGCTCACATTATAGATTGGTGAGTATAAACAACATGTGATATCTTCTAGGTTGTGTGTCAGATCCAGATGTTAATCCCTGGAAATAAAAGCTGGCATGTACTGTAAATGTCTGATATTCATTTTTTTTTATGTCAAACCCAAATGCTTTCAATCTAAAGCAAAAAAAAAGGAATTGGCCTCACTGTCCAAATACTTTTGGAGGGAAGTGTATAGTTTGTCACAAATATATTACAACTTATTTGTAGTTTATAGTGAAGCAAACCCATACAGGTAAAAACACCTTGCATCACAGCTTCTACAGAAATTTCAAACAGCACAACTGTTTTAACACTGATAATAAAAAAATATATATTTCCTTAACTATTGAATAGCATGATTTCTGATGGATCATGTTAAACCAAAACATTTGAAAATATATTAAAATAGAAAAAAAGTTATAAATGGTGATGTTTTACAATATTGCTGTTTTTACCGTATTTTAGAGAACATACATTTATATTGCATAACGATGAATATATACTGCATGAAAATTAGTAAGCTTATCTTTACCATCATAAAAAATGTGACAGAAGAATCATACTTGGAGAGTCCTTAGAAAAACGCACGAACAGAACTGCTTTCAGAATTGTGTTTGTAATTAAACGGCACAGCGACGTCCCACTGAGACGCTCAATCCTTAATCTCCAGAGAATACTGCCGTGAGAACGCTTAGGACAACAGGATCCCTCCTCCAAAAGCAAGAAAAACAAACAAACTTTGGGAAACACCCCAGAAATGTTCAAGGGACGACTGCACCCACTAAAGAAACAGCCTAGCGATGACTCCCAGTCATTAAATCTAAAGAGTCCCAATGATCTCAGATGTGTAGGACCATGGACTGCTTTGAATATGAGCTTTATCACTCAATCCCACATTTACAATACCTTTCACGCCCGACAATACCGTAACCCAGCCTGACACTGCTCATTTACGTCTTATCCTTTATGAAAACAAATACATTCGTCTGAAACATTGGATACGGTGTCTTTCTGGGACCTATTAGAGACATTGTGTTGGTTTTATCTGTTGAGCGCAGGCTACAGTAGCAGTCTTTGTGCTGAGGGACGGTAATCCTGTATCTGTATGTTTATTTGTGCCCACTTGAGGGTTTGAGACAGAGAAGGGAATCCACTAATGCTGCCGATGCTACAGAAAACAAATCAACACAGCAAGCCTCCAACTAGCCACGACAGAACAGATATTCCCACGACATTGGGTCTTTACAAGCGTATACTCAAATAAAGCCATTATTCATGTCTGTTACAACACAGACATGTTCTGTACGGCTTGGATGCCGATTTGTAGCTTGCAGGATAACAAACATACACAAGCCACATGAAGAATCATATCCGGTGGCTTAAATACGACTCTGTTATATATATGTTGCAAGCAATGGGATTTTTTCATATTTACTGGGCATTCGGAGCGCTATTAAGAGCCAGTTGTGTTCCTGAGAGGCTAGTGAATGTATCGTTTTCTGGATGGCCTTTGAAACAGCCTGTAATCATAGCTTTGAGAGTGTGATGAAGATCCAGCGCTCCTTTAGCAACACACACTGACTTCTGACCTCATCCAGCGCTTCATTGTAGCATGACCATAAAGCTGATAGAGGTTATCCAATTTAATCAGAACACAGTAACTGCCTCTCATGAGGGTCAGACACTGACATCCTCACAATACCGCCACGGAAAAGCTTTGCATCTGAAGCACGCATCTCCTGAACATGGCAGAATGATCTCTAAAGGGATCGCCTTCACAACTGTGGTCTGGTGGGTGTAATTTCTTTACAACCTAGTTTGAGACGCGGCAGTGTGCAGGAAATCATTGAAATCGTGTTATCAGGTCAACGCAATTACAAAAGCATTTCAAACGGAGTAATAACATGGTAAAAAAATGTATTTGACTTTGTGTTTTCTTTTTTGGAGCCTCTTATCTGATCTGTGTGAAGCCCAAATCTCTATCAAGGCAATAGTCACTCAAAAATGAATATTTGAAACATTTTGTTTGAAAATGTACTCACCCTCAGGCCATTCAAGATTAAGATTAGTTTGTCTCTTCAGATTGGGGTGCACTGAATGGGTGCCGTCAGAATTGGTTACTAAAATACTAGTCATTTATGCATAACATTGTTCCACTAACTGTTCTATACAAATACGTTGGTGGATTTTAAAGTAAGAGAATGGATTTTTTTTTTTACGGATGAAAGCATTATTATGGATTATGAAGCCAGAGGCCACATATTGAAGTTAAAAATGTCTTTTTGATGGATTGGTTTCTTACAAACAAACTTTTCACTTCACAAGACATTAATTGATTGGAGTCTTGTGGATCGCTTGTGGGTTATTGTGACGGCACCCATTCACTTCAGTGGATCCACTGGTAAGCAATTTTTTGGGGGGGTACATTTTTATTGCTTTTGCAAAGAAAGGATCATACACTATTGTATACAATTGTGTCTTCAAAACAAATATTGGTGAGCAATTTAACAATTGCTACATTTTTTCAAAATTGCTCAAATGAAGAAATAAATCTACATCTACATCCCCTATGGCCTGAGAGTGAGTACATTCTCTAAATTTTTGGGTGAACTATTCCTTAAAAGCTACCATAAAATCTAAATCAACAATTTATATTTTTATGGAACATTTCAATGTTTATTACAAATAACTGATCCATGTACATCAGTATTTTTAAATGCCTTATTTTATATTATGCTTTTTTTTACTTCAGTGTTTATTATCTATGTTCATCTTTGTGCATCATTATAAATGATTTATCCGTGTACTTAATTCATATGCCCTTATAATCTTTAATCAAAAACATAAATCTCCTCTCTCCTCATACAACATCTAGTCTTTGATGACATGATGACGGGACAATAAATGCTCTCCCCCAGCAATCTGTCAATGACATGAAATTGCAGCAATTAGAACACGACAATGATCCAACCAATCCGTTCCCAATGAACAAATCAAGTGCCGCCCTACAAGTCTCCTCGTTTGAGAAGCCATTTCACTCGGATAAACATCAATATAGGGGAAAAAAACGACGACTGCAATTTCCGTTTCATGCTGACTTTAACATGGTGGACAGGCAGTCACACCGGTGACAGGTCCACTGGGAGAGAGAGATGCCAGCTTCAGAGGCAATTCACTGTTGGGTTTGAGAGAAAGTGGCGAAAAGAGAGACAGAAAGAAAAAAACAGACACAGAGGGAAACAATTATGAGACATAGTGAGGCATGTCTGTCTGCTCTACCCTAAAGAGAGAGATTGAACCATCAACTCTAGATCTGATATACAACTTAAACTTAAAAATGTTTAAAGTGAAGCATTACATTTTAGTGGATTTAAATGATTTTGTCTGTAAATGATTTGGCTATCAAAGCATTGCTTTGTTTGAATCCAGCTGTAGGGTGATATTTGCTCAACCAGTGGCATGAGGTTGGAGGCGGCACTATTTCTTTGTTCCACCAATGGCAGAAGAGAGAATATTTACTGACCTGTTTGAATTTTTTTTATAGATTCTATTACAGTGCCCCTATTATGGCCCCTATTACAAGTTCAAAAAACAGAAAACATTTTCTTATGATTTTTTATTTTTCCCTTATATGTTCAATAACTCCCAAATTATTTGTTTAACGTTTCATTTTTCGAAACCCCTCCGGTGATTGGTCAATTTCATTTAAAGCATTGTTTGTGAGCTTTTAACACTCTTACCCCCAGTTTCACAGACAGTTGCTTAAATATTTTAATTAAACTAATGCCTACTGCTGGCTTAGGCTAAGCCCCGTTTGTGAAACCAGGCCTAAAAGCAACACCTAGAGGCAAAAAAAACATTAGCATTTTAATTCAGACCAATGCAAAAAGACCAAAAAGTTGGCAGTAATATGCTAATTTGTCATTTTTACATCAACATAAAGCGAGTTGGGACTCGTTTCATTGATTCAGAGTCGACTAGGGTTGTAACGATTCACGTATCGTGTACCGTACGATTCATGATCATTTTCCAAATCATCAACGTGATCATTTGTATCTACTTGTTAGTGGAGACTTGAGAGAGCAGTGCACGTGCGTGTCATTATTTAGTTGTTTGGATGTGATTTCCTCATTATCTTCAGCTGGGATGTTCCTGTGATAACGAACTTTGCGGTGTGCGTCAGCAGATTCGTTAAGGGACAGATGCATTGCATAAAATACTTTTATTAAAAACAAGTTTTATACATATTAGTTTTTATGTATTAGCATATTTAAAAAAACATAAAATGTATGTTTATTTGCAACAGTTATGCTATCAACAATAAAAAGACATGTATGACATTAAAACAGCGACATCTGCTGACGCACATCGTGTCTTTATCACAGGAACATCCCAGCTGAAGTTTATAAGGAAATTACATCGCTCTACTTGACAAGTGCATTCCAGATGACTAAATAATGACACGTGCACTGTTCCCTCAGGTACCCACTAACAAAGGGATAGGGATGATCACTATGATTTGGAAAATGACCATGAATCGTTACACCCCTAGAGTTGACTTTTTTTTAAGAGACAATAACTACACACAGTGCACTTTCAGATTTAAAACTTTGCAGGATGTTTTCATTCACTAAAAGCTGTGTTATACTGCATGCAAGAGGATTTACAAAAATCCATAATGGGACACTTTAATTGGTGTAGTAGAATTTTTGCAGTCTTTAAATCTCAAAAAAACAGTATGTGCTACTGCATCTAAAAGTGTAAACACAACCCAATGCAATGAAATGGAGAACAATGCACGTGCTCGAATTGTGTTTTTAAAAGTTGAACAATTAACAGCATCTTGAAAAAACGTGGTTCTATCCAAAACATGTTTACATTTAAACCAATTAAAGGGTTAGTTCGCTCAAAAATGCAAATTCTGTTTTACTCAAATTACTCACCCTCATGTCGTTCCAAACCCAGAAGACCTTCGTTCATCTTCGGAACAGAAATGAAGATATTTTTGATGAAATCTAATGAAAATGTTTTCATTCTTTTTTGGTTGAACTAACCCTTTAAAACTCAACCTATTTTATAAAACGGATCAAAGATCAAACCATGTATTTAAAACAGCCAAGTTTGCTAACATTGATTCAGAACAAAAGTGTTAAAGCATCATGAAGCGTTTGAAATTGGCAGTTACTCATTTACATAACAAAGCATCTCTGTTGCACATATATGCTCTTTTGATATGACAACCACTAGATTACATTTATGGATTTGAAAGACGCTTATATCGAAAGTGACTCATGCTGCATTCACGATATGCTGTTCACACATTCCGTGGAAATCAATTCCATGACCTTGACATTGCATAGTGTACTGTTTGAGCTACAGGATAGGTTGCATGCTGATATGTTAGAGTTTTAACGCGATAAATAAATATAATTGCATAAGCATGTATACCATTTGAAATAGGACATTTCTTACACCTCCCAAGGCCTTTTATGTATGCAAAATCTCTATAATTTTCCACCTGGAAAGTAATTACCTTGTCCATTTAATTACCGTGTGCATCTGGAAAATGAACACTGAAAATCATAACTTTGTTCATGAGAAGGTTTTAGCATAAATGTGTTGCTGGCTTGCATAAAAAGAAATGCATTTTTAATTTCAGCAACTGTTGAAGTTTTCCACCCTTTTGAGGCGAATCACAGAGCTTACAAATACTCATCTCCAGCTGCGAGTCAGTGCCATGGAGCACAAACTGTCTTTATCCATTCATAGCAGCCTAACTCCAATTGCTTAGTATTTCAAAGACATCATTACCACAGTACGCAAGCATCGTGATTGTCTGGGATGTAGTCAGCGAGACTTCATTAGCAAAGCAGTTTCACGTAGAGAGCCCAAAGGAGAGCCAAGCTCAGCCGCTTTCCATTCCTTCAGCAGGGTGCAGTTCTCTCAGACTTCCCCCCGAGAGCAAGAAACTCAGACTTTAAGAGTAGCTATTAAATGCATTACGGCTAGTCTGTTACACAACGCTCCTCTGGAATACCACAAACCCCCTTCCCAAAGTTCAGGGTAAATTATGCATAGGCTAATGTCATAACTGAAGTACAGTTTACATGGGAATTTTTCAAACCCATCTACATGATTCATATCAAAGAAGCATTGCTGATGAATTAGTTACTGATCTGGGGATAAAGAAGGTGTTCCTGAATAACATATTGATACACTTTCCTGTTTTGCCGTCTGCCACACCTTTTCTCTCAAACTGCATTCGCACGACTTTTCCACACATCTCAACTGAAACAAAACTCATAATAATATTGGATGGCATTGATAATCACCTTAGAGACCGGCACGAAAACCTGCAGCTGAATATAAAACACTTTTGCTCTAGTTTATAACACTTGTGTGTCCAATCAATTTTAATATATTGAAATCTATTCAAACAGAAGCTCAATTATGCAAAGGAGTCTGAGTCAGATGAATCCGATACAGGACATGCCAGTAAGCCTCAAAACAGCCATCAGCATACTTAGGGCTAACGTGACTGACGCCAACACGCATGTAGAGACACTCCTGCTGCCCTGAAACAACCGCTAGAAGAATACACTGAGTTACTATTTACAGCAAGTAAATATGTGTCAGATTTACCCATAGTAAAATCTCCTAAATTATCTCAAAAATGCAAATAATGTATATTTTTATTTGACAAAACAAAATTTTTCACCACGTTTATCTAGACCCATTTAAATTCATGATTATTCATTTTTTCAAATTCATCCTTCAATTAATATTTTTCCTAAATACACCTTAATAATTTGAATGTGAGATTCATCCATGCATGTTTGTATTTATATTATTCAACTCTTATACATGCATAAGTTCACATATGAAAAAAAAATCATCTTAATGGTCAATAAACAAACATTTGGGGAACCTGTAGATTATTATTAATGTTTATTAATATTATTAATGTTTTTAAATTATGTTTAGATACCTTAACATAATTCCGCTTTTTTAAGCTAGCAATACACAGCAGTATTATATAAAACTCGAATTCCAGAAATATCTTATTCCCAATAGAAGAAATGTAGAAGAAATAAAAAATGTTCAAATAGAAAAATTGCATACTTTTATCCATTAAATGAGCTCATTTAAAATTTCATGGCGGCTACAGGTCTAAAAGTTGGCACAACACAGTGCTGAAAAAGCAAGAAATTGTGAAATGATTCAGCTGGGAGAATATCTAGCAACTAATTAAGTTAACTGACATCAAGTCTGTATCATGATTAGCTATAAAAAAGGCATGTCTCTGAGAAGTAAAGACAGGCAGAGACTCTCCAAGCTGTGAAAGAGCGCGTAACAAGATTGGAATTAAGGCAGGGCGATATGGTCTTAAAAAAAATAAAAATTACAATTTAAATAGTTTTTCCCTGCTACTTGAAATCAATCTACAGATGACAAAGAAACTATTCAAAAACGTTTTGGTAACACTTAGAATAGCGGATGGTTATAAGTCATTTATAAGAGATTAGTTAATGATGAAATGTACATCTACAAAACATTCACAA
>JAUCMT010000054.1:9198013-9210444 GCA_032357475.1 Enteromius thamalakanensis | reverse complement strand
GAATGGGATGGCACTTCAGTTCATAGAATGAGTAAAGGCAGGTGAGCGAATACTTTTGGTAATATAGTGTATATTAAGTGCTAAACATGGTGTCATGTACCTGTTTAGTGTCAGGAGTTAGAAGATGGTGTGAATAAACTCGTCTCTTAAGGAAACCCGGTTGTAAAAAACGGCATATGCTGGGTAGGTAGGTTCTGAAGCTGGGATGCTGGTTTGAGCTGGTTTAAGCTAATCCGTTGGTGGTTAAGTTGGTCCTTTGTTGGTTTAAGCTGGTCTTTAGGTGGTCATGTGCCAGTCGGACCTGTTTAAACCAGCTTCATCACATCAATTAAATGCTTCTTGTCATTTAAAGATGCCCTTCTTCAGTGGGCTGTTCCTGATTCCATGAAAGTTGATTCCATGAAAGTAGGGATTATGGGCAGCATTTCTCCAGATTTAGTTGGAACATTCAAGGTGTGGCTGAAAAATCTCTCCCTCCCTCCATCTCGTGTGTAATGTAACTCAACTCTTATAAATGCTGTCATGAGAGAGGGCCGTAATGGAACTTTACCATTCCTGTCATTTCATTAGTGCTGTTTGCTTGGACAAACATCACTATTTCTGTTGCTCATACTTGTGGTTAGGGATTTGAATAAACCTCTTACGCTCTGTGTTACATTTACATTTAACATTTAGCAGACGCTTTTAATCCAAAGCGCATTAAAACTGCATAAATTGTCTGGCAAAATTTCTGCCACTATGTTTAAAGGAGGTGTGCTATTCCTTTCTTGTTTTTTCTCCCCTTACCTGAAAGGTGCATTTATATTTGGAAGATGTCTATGATCCATGTCTAGGGATCAGAATATCTGGAGGGTGACACATTTGACCTAGATATAAAAAAAAATATGTTTAAAAAAAATAAAATAAATAAAATTAAATTAAATAAATAAATATATTTTTTTATATATATATATACATTTCATCTCATAATGATATTCTGTCTCTTTCTCCCTCAGCGATCCTACACACTAATCCTGGAAGCCTGGGACTGGGACAACTCCACTCAGAACAGTGAGTATTCCTCTTTAACTGCTATATGATTAACTGCTGCAGGCCGCTGTAGCCTTTCTGGGATGGGTTTGATGCTCATAATGGCTGTTGAGCATTGTCAGTCTATCGTTTCAAGCTTAAAGCCCCGTTCACACTAGCAGCGACAAAGCGACGCGATCCCATTCATTTCAATGGAGAGCTGGCGATATCCGCAACAAGAGCGACAGCGGCCGTCAGAGACCGTTGGCGACCGGATGTGAGTGTGTCCAGCGACGCGACAAAGTTCAGAATCTCTCAACTTTATGCAAATGAAGAGCGACTTTCGGAAGTGACAGCCAATAGGAAAGAAGACGATAGTGCTCATGTGATCATACTCGGAATGGCGTTTGCGTTTTTGCCGTAGATAAACGCACGCAATGGAAAAAAGTACTCTCTGTTTCTCATTCATTTTTATTTGTATGTATGGACTCAGTATACTTATATTATATTCTGTCTTTTGCCTCCAAAATTTTTGTATTTAGCGGCAAGAAACCTGATTTGCTGTCAACAATGATGTAACTAAGCGACCAGAATGAGAACGCCAATTAGCGACCTTGTCTCCAGCCTCTGGCGACATACAGCGACAGAAGTCGCTGCTAGTGTGAACGGGGCTTTAGGGTTATTGAGCACATTAGACTTATGGACAGGATTACAACAATTCAACTTTCAGTATTGAAACTAAAGTATCAAGTATTCATCCAAGCCATGTTTTTTTTTTTTTTATTACGTAGTATTATGTATGTTTAATCGTAAAAGCCATGCACAACTTTATTGACAGTAAACTCATTCCTTTGATAAGTAGCCATGGTATAAGCTGATAAATACCCAGGTACAATGTAGCTGTGAGTTCACACCGCTCTCGCCGCCCTGTAAAGCGTGGACTGCATTCTGACAGGTTGCCGCCGAAACGCGTCATAACTCATTGCCATAAAGTTAACTTTGATTTCAACTCTCCTCGGCGCTCTCGCCGTCCATGACGCGCCGAGCCGCCTCTCATCGCTAGCTTACATTTATTAATTAAATGAAATGAATTAATTCCGGCCACTTTGACGCTCTTGCTGTCGGTGTTCCCTCCACATCTGTCGTGCAGTGTAGCACTGACCGTTGTGGTTTATCCCATCTATTAACCTGGTCTCGGGTGACAGTCCGCGCTCCCGCCCTCAAATCAAAACACAACCGTCTCCTTCCGCTTTGCAGTGACGTAAGGGTAATTGCATTGTCACAGTAATGCAAAAATCATTGCGAAAAAACGTATAAATTAATTAATAGAGGCTTCGAAGCAAAGGATTTTGTCTCAATGATTTTTTGGAATCGAGTTATTCGAGTTACTCGAGGAATCGTTTCAGCCCTAAATGCAACCCTGGTGAGCATGAGAGACTTCTTCAAAAACAATAATTCTTATTTCTAATTTTTGTCCGGGAAGCCATCAGTTGACTTTTCCTTGACATTCCAGATCCAGCAAGCTTTCCTAAAATAGTTATCTTCTCCAGTCTTATCTTTATCACTCTATAGTTGGTGTTAGGAGAATGACACCTATATTCCTCCTAAAATGGATTTTGGCAAATTGGTGTGTGCTAAAAGAGAGTTGAGCTATTCTACATCTGCATGTCCCTGCAGGCATGTTCCACTGACAGGCCCAGTGCGAGATCTGTCCATCACTGTCCATACACGCAATGTCCTACTCCCCTCATTCCACAAGACACAATCACACCAATATATCTGTTTTAGAGTAGGAAAACCAGGGATAGCTCAAGTTCGATCAGTGATGAGATGCAAACATCCAGATGTGATTTGGGCCATGTCCACCAAAGTGAACCTAAAACGTGAAATACAGAGACCGTTTCAGCCATTACGTGCTTATCAAAGGACCTTGCCAACGTGAAAAATACGTGTGCCGTCTGCTCTAGTCAGCTGCATTGTGTCAGGAAAGAAAGCCTCAGACACCACGCAAAGAACTCAGCCATTTCAAAAAATTTACGAAAAAAAAAAACGACTGAAGCTTTATTCTGCAGCACAGTGACCTTGACATTTTCACTTAGAATGTCATTGTGCCGCTGCCACAGAAAGAGATGTATCTGAATTAATCAGGTATCTGGGAGCTTATGCAGTGTTGAAAAGGTAAAGCTGTTGATACAACACTCACTGCTGAGTTTAAAGCAGTGCAAGTACCTCAGATAGAAACGGAATAAAATGAGAGTAAAAGTTTTTTCACACAACGATAAGCATATCAGAATGACGATATAAAAACAAAAAATGTACTGAAATTCATTAGAACCTTTCGGTTTGTTTGCATTGTGATGGCACTTAAAATGACCCAAAACAGCATTTAAAAGTGTACAAACACCAGATAAGATGTTCTTAAAATTTTTAACATTTCTTTTAAACGGACACAAAATGACCTTAAAACACTACAGCAGCATTTAAAAGGTCATTAAGATTTATAAAAAAAAATAATATTATTACTATTAATTATAAGTGACAGTGAACACATTTAAAATGGTACAAAAGATTTCTATTCCAAATAATTTAATAAACACTAGTCTGAAATAAAAATAAGAGTTATCATTAAAAAATATTCTGTTTTTAACAATGATAATAACAATAAATATTTCTTGAGCATTAAATCATATTAGAATGATTTCTGAAGTATCACCTGATACTAAAGACTGTAGTAACCATCGGAAAAATAATAATTCAGTAATAATTACACTTTAAACATTTAAAAAAAAAAAAAAAAAAAAAAAATAGTAAATATATCCATCAAAATTTTCCGTCAAATAAATAAACGCAAAAGAACAACGATAAATTCTACCAAACCAAATTTTTGAACAAATGACATTGTAGGTTTAAGAAATAAGACAACCAACACACACACACACACACACACACACATCTTTACTTTCAGCATGAATACATCAGTTTAACTATATGAGTTCAATGCTTCACATAACAAACCACTGAACTGGTCAAAAACATCAACAATATCACGCAAATTATGTTTTTAAAGTACAAATGTACAGCAGGTTTATATAATATTTTCAAGTTTACACTTGAACAAATATATTCACTGTAAAAAAGTATCAAATCTGCTGTTTACTTCAGCACACAATCATTTTCCCGAGTGCATTCTATTATTATTGAACCTCTTAAATGGACTTTCGTGCAGAGGTTTAAAAAGTCCCTTAGCGTGAATGACAAAGACTCCAGAGACAGCATTTCCATCTCTTTCAATCTTATAAAATCATCAAAACATCTATGTCAAACCGTGTCAGAGCGTCCTTGTCCACTCCATGTGATCTTAAAATGTCACTTAGACCTCTTACATGCTCAAATCACTTTGTGACTTTCACTTTCACAGGCCTCTCAAAACCCATTCAGATGTGAGTCCAAGCGAGAGGGCAAAGCTGTGAGTCTACTTCAAAAGACACCAAATGGCGGAACAAACATCATCCTCAAAGCTCTCCTCGATGTGACACGAGAAAAGTCCTTATCTATTCGACGTTAGCCTGCACCTGCATAACATCATACAGAGAATTATTCATAAACATACAGTATGCCTTCTACTAAAGGTAATATTCCATGGGAAAATGCTCGATAGTGCATCCGATTTAAGGTTCATTAGTGTGGAGCGAAGGCCAGAAGCTGGAGCAGATGCTCTCTCTGGAGATGTTCATCAGCATTCTGAACGGAACTTCTACAGTCATATTCCATTTCATCTGCTTCTGTCTTTCAGCTGGAAATGGAGCACCTATTAATTCCCAAATAAGTGCTCTGCACGTTCAACTGCTTCGAAAGAAGGGCATCCATTGTGGACCGTCCATTGAAGCACATTATCTGGGCCAGTCAAAAATGACAGCAATCAAGAGACTCAATTGCAAGGCTGTAGCAATGTGTGTGATGTGATATGAACTGGAAAACTCTTTTTGTAGCAGATGTGAGATACCACTAATTTACCCTGTGGTTGGGTCAATGACGTAGAGCCTTTTTTTTGGTCAGGATCTTATGTTCATAACATTACTTGAACACAGCTCTACTATGATGAACACGTTCTAATTTGTGAATTAATATTTATTGTTATCTACAGACATGCAATTGTTTTAAATCGGTAGGATTGTTTTTAATGCTTAAAAATATGGGTTATTTATATGATAAAGAAAAAAATGCAGTAATATTGTAAAATATTATTACAAACGATGGAATGCTACCCCAGATAGTCACGCAGTATGAAAATATCTGTGACACGACTACTCTGAAAATCATGCAGTATGAACT
Organism: Enteromius thamalakanensis; assembly: GCA_032357475.1. Taxonomy (NCBI): domain Eukaryota; kingdom Metazoa; phylum Chordata; class Actinopteri; order Cypriniformes; family Cyprinidae; genus Enteromius; species Enteromius thamalakanensis. Next base: position 9,205,104 of record JAUCMT010000054.1, on the reverse strand, counting down.
CATAAAGCTAGCTCACCGAGTCCAAGCCAAAGCTTGTCGTAGCCACAGGTCAGCATCCTGTACGATCCTTTATTAACTGGTGACAGTCATTGTCATTCATTTAGCATGACTTTATATTAGTGATGTGAAATGTCCAAAGGAAATCAGACACACATAATGTATATAACATTATAAACATCATACAACACTTAGAGTTGTATGGGGTCCCATCCCGAGCTTCTGGTTTCAGATAACACCTAATCACAGTGGATGTACGAGTGACACCATCTGTAATGTTCGAGCACATACGGAAAAACATGAGGTTTTCACCATTCGTTTAACCAAAAAATAAATAAATCAAGCAGATTTCAGACACAACTTTCTTCTCTGGCTGAATTTAATAGTTACTGATAAACTAATTATTACTTAACACAATTTAAAAATGCTGTTACATACTGGGCAGTTAACACATATTCCTTAGTAGCTAATAATAGTGACCTGAGGGTTAATAAAGGACAACCTATTAGTTCCACAGAAACTTCTTATTAGTTATGCAGTTCGTAAGATACAGTATTCTAAAGTGTTACCATATTAACTATAATTGTTAGTTAACAGTAGTTAGGAACTTATTTTATACCTTACAAGCACTTTATTTTTTTGTTTTAATTATTTTGTTGTGAGAAGATCCTGTAAAGTTGAATAATTCATTCTAAAATAAATTTAAATGAATATCATATTCTGTCATTACAGTTCTTTAAAAAAAAAATCAGAATCGGCAAAAATCTGAATCAGCAGGTCACACTTACAGTGGAAAGCAAAATTTGCCAAGAAATGTACAATCGTTGCAATCTCTAAATAATTTAACATTTTAAATAATTTAATACATTTTTATATATTTTTTTTAAAAGTCATTTATTACTAAGTTCAGTATCTATTACTCCAATCTTTAGTGTCACATTATTCTTCAAAAATCATTTTAATGCTCTACTTCTTCATTGCTGAAAACAGTTTGCAACCATTGAATGCAGTTAAACATGTTTGTGCAAACCATATTTTTTTCTGGATTCTCTGATGAATAGAAAATGTAAAAGAACAGCATTTATTTGAAATAGAAATATTCTTTTTTTGTGACACTTTTGCTTCATTTAATGTATCCTTGCTAATTAAAAACAATAGGATACATAAGATATATATGTATATATATACACACACCTACTTATTAATACAAGTCGAAGTGCTACAGAAAACAAAAAAACATAAAACAGGGAGTTATATCACAGAGACCACAGACCCTGAGTCAATGTCAAAAAATCTCTTAGAATATCAGATAAATTTTACTTTTCATGACAAAGTTAGTTCAGGGAGAATAAATATTTCTTACAGTACTTTAAATCAAACAGTCACAGATAAAGTGATAAATAAAATACATCATTACATCATTACATTTTTATCTGAAGGTTACCCCACATGAGATTTTTTACCATGAAAATGTTTTTCGAAACCATACAAAACTAAATGAATTCAAAGACCAGATTTCTAAGATATTTTCTTTTTTCAGTCATATTTCTTTTATGGTGGCCACTCCTATTTGTCATTGACCCGATTGTGTGGGACTCATTGCGCTCCATTTCTTCTGTGCAACCACATTCTTATTCATCGCCTGTGGGAACACCAGCAAAGGACAAAGTGCAATACTTATTAACGTACAGCATGTGCTCACACTTGCTATCTCTCCTCAATAGAGCCGCAACCAATTAGAGTTGATGGTCTACAGTAGCCGTTGTATACTCGGGAGCTGTCCACTCAGCAGAGGTGCTGGACGGAGGCTGCCGCTGTCTGTGGTGCTGAGGATTATCTGAAGCCAGTACGAACTAAAATGGCCATTGACAATCACTCCAAAAACTCATCCTATCCATCATCCATCACATACTTGCCCTTGGCGCATCACTACTCCTCAAGTCCCCTTTCCCCCCCAAGCCTCTTCCATCTTCCTCTCTCTTTACATCAAGTCCCTCTCATCCGTTCTCAGACACCACTTGTCAGTGAAATGTGCAATGTGGTCGGATGAGTGTGGAAGTGTGTGTGAGGCCCACAGGGCATCTATCCCTCCATTGAGAGATCAGAGCAGGTGCCAGATGCCTGGAGCTCATAAAAAAGAACATCATGCTTTTCAGCTCACCTTCAGCTCCTCGGTGCCCACACATATCCGGTTAACTCACTTACTGCCGACAACACCTGCACATTGCATACTGCACCACGTTCAGGATTCTTGTCCCACACGCCATGCGGCTTTAGCGCTTCTCAGAGCTGCTTTATGTCATTTAAAATGCTGCTTGACAGAGGTCCCGAGTTCATGAACACTGCATTTGTATGCCGCAGAAAGTATGGAATAAACCAGAGCGACTTCAGGATAAATGACTATTTATCATTTGTCACCGTGTTCAGCAGACGGAGTGAATATATAGGGCTGAAAAACCGCGAGCCATCTTTCTCTCAGACAAGATATTAAAACGTGTTAAATTATTAAACCGTGCCCTCTTGACCCAAACGCGCTCAGTCAGACACGATGTGCAGATATGAGATGTTTAATCAGACTTTTCATCATGTCGTATCAGAGACTCCCACACCGAAACTGTCCATTTAAATTCACCTGTCATCCACCGGCTTCCCTAATGAATATAAAAAAGCAAATCTATTGAGAGGACCGGATTCAGATGGATGACGTTGACGTGGCTGACGAGATACAAATGCACATGCAATGCAAATCCCAGGCACACCATTAAAAATATACTCTCTAATTGAGCATATGCACAGCAAGGACGTTTGGAGGGAAGCTGTGTGTATGGTTTTTTTCTGCTGTCATTAGTAATCTCTTCAGGGCAGGTAGGAGAAGTCACTGATGGGAGAACCGGCTGAGAGACAGACTGTATTAGAAGGGAGATAGTGTATCTGGCAGGCTCACTGTGAAATGTAACTGTCAGCCATTAGAAAGAATCAGAGGAGAGAGATTTGTGCTCATGAGATAATGAGTTTCAATCTAATTCCATTCCATAAAGAAATATTCTCATAAGACTGACATTCAATTCTCCCACAAGCAGCGGAAGTATTGACATACGCATTTCCTTTGATTTCCTTTTTGTTAAAATCCACATCAATCACATCCCAAAAGGAGTAAATATTTAAAAGTTTCACAGAGCTCATTATGAAAATCCTGCTTTATCAGCACTAAAGCACATTTCTGTTTTGTGTTTTCTTTTTTCTGCCTCAAACGCCTCTAGTTCTCTAGTTTCCTCAAAACTCTTGCTTCTGGGATTTGTCTTACATGGTCCCCTGGTTTTGCTGAAATGTCTCTGTTGCAGTGTTACCCAAAGAATTACATCCTGATCCTGTATTCCCTCGACCATATCCTGGTGCTTTGTCTCTTTAAACACACTCCTTGTTACCCTCAGTCTATGGGAGGTGTAAGTAAGGAGAGATGCTGATGCTGTACTATACCACCAGGTTTATCTTCCTAAAATCACAGCTCTCAGACAAAACTTCATAAAGACATCTCTAGCAATTAAAATGACCAGAGATTTCAGAACATAGTTTAAATTCTTTATACATATATTTCATATTTATATTACAGGTAATTGGAGTTAGTTTATTCTAATAAAATTCTAAATATTCTAAATAAAAATTAATTAAACTGAAGATTTTGAAACAGCATTTAAATCACACTTCATTTAAATCACAAAACTCAGTAACTCACAGGAAAAAAGCTGCAATTTTCTTCTAATTAGTGTACGGAAAAGCATATTTCCTCATAAACACCTTATACACAGCGTGTTGAACACATTCCTTAATCAAAAACACACCTTTTGCGTGATATTAAACCCAAGCTACAGCACACAGCTTGAGTTTCACGTCACAATAAAACAAAAAGAAAAATCTAAATAAAAAATAAGTTAGAAAAATAATGCTACTGTATATACTGTAACATTTATTTTTAATGCTGTAAAGAAACATTACCTAAAATTGTTTCAGACTGACAAATCTGACAAGACTTCTGAGACTTGTAGATGAACATTATTACATAAATATTAAGAGGTATAAAATTAACAGAGATGTAGAGGCATCAAAGATATGTACAAAAATATGTTCATGAGTTTAAAATAGTTTACAGCACTGCACCTATAAAAAAAATCATGTGAAATCTACAGTAACTTACTGTGCACAGAAAATTACTGTACACTAATTCACAGTAGAATACTGTAGTTTGTAGAAAACTTAATATAACACAGTAACATCTAATATATTGTAGAAAACACAACTAATTTTGCAACAATGTGCTGTAGTAAAAAAAATAAACAAAAAAATAAACAAAAATTCAGAGTAACCAAGCTGGAGCATATCCAGCTTATATTTCACGACAGAGCGTACATGACAATTTGTAACTTGAATGTGTTTGCCTTCTGATGTCTGTCTAGTTATTTTACCTGAACAAAAACAACCCATTATACTGCTTCATACCAATTATAAATGATTACCATATTATTTGGTGTCATCATGATAAATACACCACTCAGAAAGCGATTTCACTGTACTTTCATTTGGGTTTTCTGAAACCCAGCCACTGGGACACAGTACACTGGCAACTGGGTTTCTAGCCAATGACTGCATTTAATTTGACCTCACAGTAATTAAGTTACATTTTAAGTTTGAATAGAGAATGCAGCAAGCAGATTTATTCTTTAATTAAAAAAAAGGACAGAAGGTCATCAAGATGTTATTGTTGTTATACATCTAGCAGTAAGTGAAGTGAAGTGACTTGTGGCCAGGTATGGTGACTTATACTTGGAATTAGCGCCCTGCATTTAACCCATCCAAAGTCTCACCTCAGTCGTGGTAATGAAAGGTGGAGAGAGCTGGTTATTCACTCACCCTACCTACAATCCCTGCTGGACCTACAGGTCAGGTTATAGGTCCCACTCTCAATCCATTAGCCCACGACTGCCCGCAATAAGTTTCCCTCGTATATGCCCATATTTGATTTTTCCTGTGTCTGTGTGATTGTTGGTTGATTATTCAACACCTCTGTTTCCCAGCTATGTCTAGTTCTGTTGATTAAGTTCTTGTGTATCTATACTGTGTTTCAGTGTTCGTTATTTATGTAGTAACTTTGTGTTCCTCTGTTGGATGTCCGTTCTGACTATTATTAAAAAAACCAGTACGCTCTCCTTTCACTGCACAACCAAGAAGTTAACTGTGACTGTTAATCAATAAATATTGATATTTTGTTAATTGTTTATTCATTTATTTGGGTTAAATCAATTGGAACCAATAGTCTAGAGGTTAGCGTACTGACATAGTGCACCTGTGTCTCTGGTGACCTGTGTTTGATTCCTGGCTCAAGGTCTTTTGCCAATCATATTCCCTTCTCTCCGCCCAACACTGAATGCTACACTGTCCGGTGTAATAAGCACACAAAAAAACTGCACTTGTAAAGTAGTGTGTTTTACTTTACAATTACATGGTTGCTACTTTAAATAATATATATATTTTTTAAGTTACTTGTCACTTGGTTTTAGTTTACTGTGCTTTTTCAGTGAGCTTCTTGCTGACAGTTAATTACTGTGAATTTCAAAGTCAGTTTTTTTACAGTTCAGACGTGAAAGCTACTGGATATATATGGAAATACTATTATATATTGGCAGAAACAAACAAACAAACAAAATATTGGGTACAAGTTTTCCAGAACAGGAAAATTCTCATCTCTTGGTTTTAAATAATTAAATGTTCCAGTGAAGAATTGTACAGGACTAAAGAACATTTTTATTCAGATTGTGACATGTTTTGAACATTACTTTTGTGGTACCCACTCAAACTATTTCATAGACAGCTCTAAAACCCTATTCATAATTATGTCTGGTTTGGGTGAAGTTGTACATGGACTTAAAAGGGAGTGGGTAACATTAAGACTTTAGCACAAAATGTGCTTGTATTTTCTAACTTGTCCAAAATTTTAACTCCGACTTTACATGAAAAGTGAAGAAAAATCCAGCTGGCAGACAGTAGCTCAAGGTCTCAGTTCAGACAGCTTTAGGAGCTCTGGTTTGGCCGATCTACTCTCTAAAGCGAGAGGCTGTATAGAGCTGTTGCTCTGGAAGAGACGAACTCCACTCAGGGAAACAGTGTCTGTTTGTAGATATGTTATTCAGAAGCAGCTCCCTCATGTGAGCAGCACTGCAGTGACTAGTCTTTAGTGGGAGGGATATCAGGTTTGCAGCAGCCAGCAGGTGGAAGAGAGTTGGCCAGGAAGGAGTCAGTAGGCAGGCTGAGCGGGAGCTCTCCATGGTAGTGATGGTTTCCAGCAATTTCACAACACATAAGCATGGTCTAAAGGTCTGTTTTACAAACTCATAAAAGGGCATCAAATCCCATTTCAGGCTACTCCATGTGGAACAGCTTGAGGTAAGTTCTCCTTTAAAGGAACTTGCAGCTACAATCTGTGGTTGATGATGCATAGTATTTTGATGACAATTTACTCATTTGTAATTTTACATTTCAATTGTGCAAGTATATACAGTATCTATGCAATATTGTCTAGATGATGAAAAGTGGGGGTGAAATCCATTTGGTTTTTTTTTCTAATTCACATTGGACACAATTGTTCTAGATCACAGATGTTCCAATCATCTGGAAATGTTGGGAATCTGCCCAAGTGAAGTGGACATGAGGCTATATCATCCTAATGCACAGCAAGGAAGATTTTAAGGTTTTAATTGAAATAATTGCAGAAATTGATTTAGTCAGAAATCAGTTTAGTGGCCTTTGCATTTGAAGAACCTCGAAAGATTCTGCATGGAAGAACGCTCATCAGGCATTAAAGGAGAAGACTCATCTGTTATCTTGACAAACAGAGCTTTTTTCCCAAAACGTTGTATTTTTGATTAAACGTACCTGCATTGTTGGTTATAAATATGATAAAATGATGATAATACATGAACACATTAAGATTTTTTTTTTTTTGAAAGGCTTGGTTCCATTTTCTGATATATATAATATGTAATGGATAATGTACAGGCAGCCGGTAGTTATCGCAGGAATAAGCCCCGACAGTGTGAATCTTG
>JAUCMT010000054.1:9186280-9197913 GCA_032357475.1 Enteromius thamalakanensis | reverse complement strand
GTAGTTATCGCAGGAATAAGCCCTGACAGTGTGATCAGGTATCACGCTGAAGGTGCTTATTTTGCGATAACTACCGGCTGCCTGTATATTATCTCGCTTATTACACGGCTAATAGCCACATAATAAAAAAAACTGAACATGAATTTGAAACATTTGAACTGTTATCTTGACAAACAGAGGTTGTAAAAAGTATTGAATAAAACGGGGCCAATAATTGTGGTCAATTTTAATTATTCCCCGGCATAGATGAGATATCTTGTCAATTAGGTTGCAACACTTCCCCACCAAAGACAAGTTTTACAGCAATTCACCTGTTCACCCGTTCACCTGTTACACCTGGTTCTAGGTGTATTATGGTAAGGAACGCCCTAGCACATGTTCTGAATGTGTAACGTGACTACCCAAATCTACTGGGCTTGAAAAAAACTATGATCGTCACAAACGGAAGAATATAGATCTTAATGTATATCATATACGTAGATTATGCATGTAGATCATGTTTGACTATTTTTAACCTAATTGGGGTGAAGCTAGTCAGTGAAGGAGAGTGCTTACACACACAGAAATATCTAGTTATGTTGTGGATAGATTAATATGAATATGTATATATGCATGTGTGTGTGTGTGATCTATATATAAATGTAGTAAGTAGGTACGTATGCATGTAGCCTAAATGTGTGTGTGTACAGTATACGTGTGATTGCGTGTATGTGCATGAATGTGTATATGTGCATAAATGTACAATTTCTTTATTCATAAAAACATTTACAGGTGAAAGAATATGGTATCTGAATGTATTTTGCTTGAAAATGCAGTAAATTGATAAAAAGGCAATTTTCTCCGTTTTTTTTGGTCCAAAATGTTGTATTTTTGATTAAACGTACCTGCATTGTTGGTTATAAATATGATAAAATGATGATAATACATGAACACATAAAGATGGAATAAAATTGATTTTTTTTTTTTTTTTTTTGAAAGGCTTGGTTCCGTTTTCTGATATATATAATATGTTCATATATGCATAGCAGAAAATATTCTGAAGGTATTAAATTTAGGTTAAAAACATAAAAAATGGCGGTAGCTGGCAACTTTTTTTTTTATGCTGGCGGGGAAAGTGTTAATCGTTTTACATAAATGAAAGGTTTAACTTTTTAATGGCCAAAAAAATAAACAATTCAGATTTATTTTTACATTTTTATTTTTATATTTACCAAAAGGGTAATAATTCTGACCCAACCCTTCTCAAATTACATATAGTGTCAAGTGGATCAAAAAAGTTTATCAAAGTTCAAATATCAAACACATTTTTGGGTTTTTCTTTTGTGTGTGTGCTTTACATTCAAGATTTATTGTCTTTTAAATTAATTAATATAGTACACTACTTCTTTTTGTAATCTCAAAGTTCAAATTGAAACGAGACATTCTGCACTAGTTTCTGCACTTCATGCTTGTCCCTTTAAAAAAGCTAATTGATTGTTTTTAGGACCTGCTGATTGAGTCACAAGTCTATTGTCTGTACCCTGGTTCGGTTTAAAGGGGAAAAAATAGAGTTTTGTTGTGTAAAATACTGCAATTTGTTGGTGACAAGCAAGTGACACCAGGTCTGTCAAGGTCTGGGCTCAATTACATGCTGAGGATAGAGAGGGCTTAAAAACCCGAGAGTTACTGAGATCACAACCACAATCTGTTTGCGTGCTGAGTGAAAATATCGCTCAAGGGGGGATTTGTGTTGCACTAGAAAAGAAAAAAAAGTTTCTGATAAATGTCAGTTCACCATAACCCATTGGAACAATATATTAAGATACAAATGCTCGGCATCATTTCCCAGTTTCCAGTGACTGCTAGATCAAGGCAGGTTTTAGATGAGAGATCATGTATAGCTTGAAGCTAAGAGCTCTCATGTATCGTGAAAAATTATTACATGCAATTGGAGGGAGGAAGAGAAAGATGGAGTGAGGGACTAAGAGAAAGAGACAGAGAGAAAGTGTGCGAGAGAGAAAGAGATGAAATGGGAGAGTGAACCATGAGAAAGAGAGAGAGAGAGCAAGAAAGAGGGAGGGAGGAAGAGAGAGAGTACCGCCCTTCAGTTGTGTTTAAATGTGAAGCGGAAAATCATCTCTGTGGCTCAGGGGAGTGAAGAGGCGATTCTAGTGTTAGATGAGCGGGTTGGCCGTGCTTGAATCATAGCGCTCTCTCTCTTTCGCTCTTTGTTTGTCCTATAGTGTCCCTGATTTCAGCTTCAGGCTTCAAAGTGAGAGGACGGAAGAACTGAGAGTTTCTACAAGACGACAATACCTGGACGCAGGGATATCTGGACACCTCACAATGGATGGATTGAGGACAAATTGTTGAGTTCACCTACGGCTGTCCCTGAATGATACAGGTACAGGAGTTGTATTTGCTTTGTTTTGCTCTTTACCAAGTATATGCATGCACCTGATGCAAATGGAAATGTTCTAAAAACAAATATATAACATGTTTTCACCATGCTGCAAGGACAACTGGTGAAAAAGGAGCGCACTCAAAGACCAGCACAAATATCGTTTTCCGATCTTGCATTCAGTGATTATAACCTACATTATGAAGCATAAGCCGTGAGACTGAATGGCTGGCTCTTTTCATAAGTTTCCCAGACGTTTTTATAGTTTTATAGTCTGACATTTCAGTATATGCTATGTGGATAACTGAAGAAAATGTGACTGCCTAGTCATAACTCTAATTTATGAATATGAATAGGCAATTGGAGACTCAAGAATGGAGGCAGACTGGCAGGGGGCTGAGGAAAAGAAACCGATTGGCACTTTTATCTTTAAATGTGGCCTAATAGACATATTAAGAGGCTGAAAGCAAGTCAGCCTACAAGGAGATTGGATCTGGACCAAAAACAAAAATAAAAATTGTGTAGAATCAATTTCTTACACAGAAATTGGTAATGCATTTCATAAACAATTACAAAGAAAGAGAAAAAATTAAATGTGAAATAATAAAGTATAAAAACTGAAACAGTAATTACCTGTAAAGAATACTCACTATGTTTACATTGCTAATAATTTTTCATATTGCTCAGTCAGACTCACATCAACTATAATTTTTCAGTTTTAATTAGAAATACCAGGTTTGAATGGACCATATGGCATTCACCACACTTCAATAGGAATGAATGGAAGTCAGAGATAAAAGCAAGTGTGTGAGTTACTGACCTCCCTCTCTATATGTCTTCAGAGGAGTGTTGGGATGTCGTGGCTGGTGTGGGTGTGGGTCAGTGTGACAGTCCTGCTGATGTGTGAGGCCACTTTCTATGAGACCATCCAGCAGCACCTGGCCCCGCCCGGAACCAACATACAGATCCTCGGTGAGTCCTTCCTTCTCTTCATCTGCTGCCTCTTTGACAACAGCGTGAACACAAATCCATACACCTGAAATTTTCAAATATCAAAAAGAGATTGTAAAAGTATATAAATCGAGCAGTTTAATACAATCTTCTAAAGAAAAGCACTGAAGAGTTTGAATTACATATAAACATTGACTGATGCACATATGTACAGCAGAGCACACTGACATAGTTGTGTGACATGCAAGATCAAACCTCACTGGAGCCTGTCCTCCAACAAAACACAACCCTAGAGGTCATTTGTGCAAGCACCTTATTACGACTATTTTTACGTTTTGAAGTTAAGTGCCTAATAATAATGACAGTGTCGTGTCGGTCCTCATAAAATGACGTATGACAATCAATTACCAATCAAAACGTGTGTTTATTTAAATGCAAGGTGTGGATTTTTACATTAATCTCACAGTAATTTGTATATATTTTACAACGTGCACATGCATTCTCTGGGAGCAAACGCACATGATCATACATCATCGTATAATACAATATGTAACCAAATGAGCTACACGAAACCCGAATTAGGACGCAGTTAAGAGTACAAAACATTTATATAAAAATATCCTGTTGCCCATAGGGACGCAATTGTAGTATACACTCCCACTTTAGGGATTTGGACAAACTACCTATATAGGTGTATTGGTTGGAGGACAGGTTGCCTCATTGGTTGTCACAGTTCAACCAAGCATGTTTGTGTTTCCGTTTACCATGTTTGATGTGCTCTATATATGTGCTTCGATTAGTGTTTTTATATGAATATAAACTTAAAAAATTAAGAAAAAGTAAAGGGATAGTTCACCCCCCCAAAAATTTAAATTCTGTCATTAATTAATCACATGTCATTCCAAACCCATAAGACCTTTGTTAATTTTTGGAACAAAATCAGAGAGCTTTCTGCCCCTGCATAAACAGCTGTTCTATACAAAGTAGTTCTTGTTCTTGAAGCTTCATAAAATTACTGTTGAACCACTGAGGTCACATGGACTATTTTAACAATGTCCATACTACCTTTCTCTGCCTTTAATGTGTCAGTTGCGTTGCTGTCTGTGAAGAGTCAGAAAGCTCAAAAATACCTTCATTTGTGCTGAATAATGGTAAACAAAGGTCTGACAGGTTTGGAACAATAGGGTGAATAATTAATGACAGAATTCAAATTTAAGGTGAACTATCCCTTTAAGAGCAGCAAATATTATATTGAACAAAGAATATTGAAAATAAGCATACACAAAACAAATAGTAGAAACTGAATTTAGATATAATAAGTGTAAGGTAAAATGAAAACAATATAAAATAGAATAATATAATATACAAGCTATTTTTGATATCCTTGTCTGAATGACACTCAAAAATGTAAGATGGTGTCAGTGTATATTTGAGGGGCTTTTTTGCTGCTGTTTACTTCCATTGGTTAATCCACCATGGAGGACAATCAAAATTAATTGCAGGTGAAGGTTTTAATCACTGGTTTGTTAGGCAGTGTATTATTAGGTAGTGCACACAACTTTAACAAATCCTTTTCTTAATTGAATTCAACTCTGATTCAGTAAAGTAGACACACAGGGGATGGATATCTAATCACAGTGGTTCTCAACATGGCATTGCTGCAGGACCCAGATTTGGACATTTATCAAGTGGCAACCCAACACAGTGGCAGAATTGTTTTGATGGTTTCAAGTCTCTGTACCCAATAATTCACTGCACAGAATGCATTTTGGTCTGTATTTTAATGATGCTGGGGTTTGCAGATTTCTTTTAATGGTTTTCATGGAGTCAAGAGCTTTTACCATCTGTAAATGGCCAATAAATTTGCCTTAGAGTAACGTCTTTTGACATCAGCAATTTTTCCTTCCATGTTCATACATCCCTATGCTAACTACGCACAATTAGTTAGTTTTATTGTTTTATTTCCATTTAGAAAAGGCTTTTTTGTTTTTCTTCTGTTTCTTATCCCTATCAGAACATGTGAAACACCCACTGAGAACTGCTCTCTGACCTCATTGTTAGCCAAGTTTACAAGCACCCGGAGCTGGGGTGTGAGAGGAATTTTCGATATTTGTTCAGGCTCAAATATACCTAGAGGCACACTGTATCCTCAACAATTGTGTATTCAGGTTGTGTTAACACTTTAAATTAGGAAATGTGCCAAACTAAATCATAATATTCAGAGGATTGTAGAATGAATAACAGACTGGGAGAAGTTGTGCACCCTGTACCGATCACAGAACAAAACTAGTTTCTCTTCCACACATCAGGTCAAGAGGATATTAAACATTTTTATCAGAATTTAAATCTATTAGAAAATCCTGTTTGTCTAATATCTCAGCGGTCTGGGGTGGTTTTAGGGTTCACCTCAATTGAAAGAGTACAAATGCTTCATGTAACCTCACACCTTCAAATGAGAGGGCTAAAAGCAATTTGAGACCGTACCACTTACCTTAACTAATCTTGCTAGAGGCACTTTAGTGGGATTGGATCCTGAATTGGAATTGATTTTATTGTAGAGACTATAGAACAATTATAGAGGTACATGCTATTCTTGATTCAAAGCATAAGGTCGGTGGAGTTTTGCCTCTTTGACAATCAATGCTTTGACTATTTAGGTTTGGCTTCACTGTCACTCAGAATGTAGAATAGAGCAATGTTAGGAAAGCGGTCCCTGATTAAACAATTGAGCTCCAGCTTAGAGTATTTATTAACAATCACATGGTCATCCTAAATGGAGGTCTACTGTATATATATATATATTGGCTCACCAGTACTGACCACTCTGGGATTCCACTATCCTTAAATCTGAATATAAAAGCAGATAAACAAACTGCACAGATTGGGCTTTTATGAGCTTTGGTGACGTTGCATAAAATTCACATTTGGTGCTGGATGGAATGAATGGACAGAGATTGCGTTTAAGTGTCCATATGTTCTCTCAAAAGATGAACAATACTGAGGCATTTAGATGTGTAAAAACAAGGGGCACTGAATAATTTAGATTGAATCCCTATTCTGCTCTAAAGAATTTATTTCTCTAAACGATGTCAATTTATGGGCATATTTTCTGAACTACTTCGTTTGCAAAAGAAAGGGATTTGAGATATCAATGTTTTCTGAAATCACATCTTCACAGCTATTTCCTTTTACTGCGTGTCGTATATGAAAAACACAAACAGCGAGCAGCTCCAGGATGCATTCGCATGGTGTAAAAACATCAAGCTCAGCAAACATTTTCTCAAACTGCCAATCACACGAATGTTTAAAGGTCATGCCTAACTGACAACGTCTGCTCTGCTTTTAAACCTTGTGTGATTATGTCGACATTTTGATGTTATGACAAGTGCATGCTCTAACTGTAATTTTTTTTTTCCCAGTCAGGGTAAGGCTGTGGCTTTGGAGAGGGTGGGAGTGTGTGTTGTGTTAGAAAGAGATATTTGTTTAAGTATTGAGTGCTTTGAGGCTGGTAGATTGTCCTGAGTATCAGGGTTGACAGGTCATGAATTGTTGTGGTTCTGTTGCTTTCATTAAAACCATCAATGTGACTAGTGACCAAGATCACTGCAGGAAATTGTAAAACGTTGTTATTCAGAAACTGATTAATTGAGCTGCATCCATTGCAAAAATGTTTTTTTTTTTTTATACTGCACATTTTAATTTAGTATTTGAATTTCCCTGGAGGTCAAGGTTTCTGAGAGCATATGTTTGACTTCATGCAGTATTGACTATTACGCAGTATAAACTGCACATTTTAATGTACCAAAATAATGTCACTTGGCAACTGCAAACAGCCTGTAGTTCGAAAAAAAGAACAAAATTTAAGCAATAATGTTTGAGAAGATGTGCAACAAAGCAGTCACAGCTAAAAGATGTTGGTAGAAGCAGCACATATTAAAAAAAACTACCAACCACACAATAAAATATTAAGGACACAATTTTTTATTTAAACATTATTTAATAAAGCAAATTCAATATGGGATTTATTACACTAGTAGAAAGGAATTTACATTAAAAGGTCACTAACTTAAAGTGCCCCTATTATGCCTTTTCCAATATGATCTTTCATGCAGTGTGTCATGTAGCTGCATGTGAACATAAACTATCTGCAAAGTTGTTACGCCAACAGTGAACGATGGATAAAGTTATTGTCTATCAAAAAAAAGTCGGGTCACATTCACCTAAACGGGTCGTCAGCAATTCAAATCGTTTTCCGTTACAGATCCATGTCACTAAGTAACATATTTGCATAATGTCCGCCCACGTTCCACGTTCAATTGTTCCATATTTCCGAAGAAATATATTATGATCCACAAACATGAATTACATTAACAAATAAGTCAAATTAGACTTGCGAATAAAAAAACACTCACAAATATTTATTTTATTCTACAAACACAACTTTGCCTGACATTTATATGCGAATCGAGTGCTGTGCGTTTGTAGATCACTGCAGGTATTTGTGGATCGCTCCGCGTATTTGTGGATTTTGAAACATTTCTAGCTTCAAGACGCACACTAATCCACAAATGGATGGACTCCACCCACCTTCTACTTCAGCCAATCAGATACCGGCCAGGTGGCACTGACTAATCGCTGCACGTTCTAACCAATCATGCTTTAAATAAATATTTGCGAGTATGTTTTTTATTCGCAAGTCTAATTTGACTCATTTGTAAATGTAATTTATGTTTGTGGAACTCTAAGATTTATTTGTGAACATGGTGGTTGTTTTTTGTTTTGTTAATAGCTTTACATTTATTTTTGGATCATAATATATTTATTTGAAAATATGGAATAATATTACCCCCATATTGTCCTCATCTAACACTCATGTACAATTAAATTACACTGAGAAATAAAATTCCTATTTTATGATTTCTAAGAAAAAAAGCCTTTAAAATTACCGATTTAAGTTTTTTGTTTATTTTTTAATTTAAACAGTAGTATAGTAGATAACGCTGTAAATGGTAGACAAACTGCCTGAAAAAGCAGAATGCTGATAGAAATAAAAATAAAGATTCATGATAGGAGTTGCGGAGTAATGTGATGAACAGGTCAAAGCTTTAACTCTATTTTTGTGATTTTATTTTATTTTATTGTGCCAACGTAACTGCGATCACCACCTTAATGTGGGGGGTTGAGTGCCCCCTCTTTGGAACTTGAACAATGTATTGTCCAATCAGAAGCCAGGATTGGAACTCTCTCTTCTATGCTAAATGCTGTACTGCATTTGTAATGCTAAAAATAATATTATACTAATAAATAATTGGTCAAACATTTATTTATTATTATATTTTAATACCCAATTATAATTGTAAAAACTATTATACAAATATAAAATATGATATATATTATACAAAAAAAAAATTAAACCTTAATGTCTTTTGACATCTAAATCAAAAGCTATAATTTAAAGGCTAAATATAGATGACCACATATCTGTCTAGCAATTATAAAAGCATTTTAGCAAAACGCATCAAGGAATCTGATACATCGCAGCTATATCCATTAAAACATCGTGCCCATAGTGCAAGGGATTGCATCCGTTTTAATTTTTCTACATGATGTGTACATATCGGCTGCTCTGTGGTCTCAAGCGTCCTGATTTACTTGCTGCTGAGAAGCGAATCGATGATTATATGTATTTTAAATGTAGAGACAGTAATGGATAGAGAATAAAAAAACTTGCAGAAAGTTTAAAAATTTTACTTACTAGTGGAACAAATGTATTGACCAGGACTGCAAGTATCCTTTCTATACACCTAATTGTGCAAAAGTAGACTATTTTATTTGTGCAAAAGTATTGTGCAATTTATAAAAAAATAAAGTGCAGTTAACAGTACAACCATTTAATTCTACAGCTATCTAGCAATGCAAAAAATTCTACATGACAAGCATGATATTTGCAAAACACATTGAGGTATTGAGTTATTACAGCTATATGCACTGAAACAACACAGTGCCTACAGTTTTTACATTTTTCTGATGCGTGATGTGTGTATATCGGCAGCTCTGTGGGCTCACAGGTCCTCATTTACTGGCTACTGCAATGCGATGCGAATCAATGATTATATGCGTTTTAAATGTAGAGAAGGGATAGAGAGAGTGAACAGCACCGGGCAGAAGACAGACGGAGAGACAGACAGACAGAGGAACGTGTAGCGCTTCTCGCAGATGTGCTGCCGGCTGTTCTTGCTCTCCGGCTCAGACAGACAGATGAGGATGGGTGATTCATGAGACCAGGTCTTTATTCAGCTCTGACAGCTGCAACAGCACTAAGCAAATTGTGTTTGTCATGCATGCATAGCTGCCATGTTTCAGTGTTATGAGTCTAAACTCTCCAGATGTAGAAAATAACCCATCTTTAACAAACCGAGACCTGAACCAACCCTTTACAAACAAACACAGACACAGTTTCACGGGGCCCTAGGAGACCATTACCAAGTCCAAGGACAAGTAGACTATTATAAACCCAACCACACTGGAATCGACCTGGGTAGATCAGAGATTTAAAGTGCAAGTGTTAATAGTAGACAGACGGCTAAATGTATTACGTGGAAAATAACAGCAGGCTAATCCGATGTGGTTCGGCTGCCTCTTTACTTTAACAGAAACACAACTGTGACTTATGAGCTGCTTGCTGTGGTTTTAGAGAGCAGATATCATATCAATCTTGTGGAGTTTCTGGGAAATATAGATTGTCTGTCAGATTCACTTCACTTGTTAGTTGTTGATCAATGTAGCTCTTCCTGGACATGAAGCTGTGAAAATGCATGACACGTTGCAATATGTATCAACATACATCCAGACATGATCATAAAAGGCATCTGATATACATCACCCCACATCTAATTTATCCGTGTAAGCTGAGGCTTGAACAACTGATGATACAATATAGCCCTTCATATATCAGATCAATGTCTTTAAAAAGAATGCACTTCTTAAGTCTTTGTTGAATAATGATTGGTACTTCCATGTACAAAAACAATAAATAAATAAATACATTTTAAAAAAGGACACACACACACACACATATATATATAGAAGTATATTCAGTAGGCTATACACACATATATATTATACATATAAACACAAATGTATATTATATATATATCCTTAAAAATGTATTAATATAATAAATATATAATTTTATATTTAATATATAAAATTAAATATTGTGTGTGTGCATGTATATATTACTTAATCATTTTATCCCTAAAAATCTAAAAACATCCTTAATTTATTATGCATCCTTTTATCGATTTAGATGTAAATGTATGCAAGCTATGATGGCTTTCACCTTGATATTTTAGCGCAGATGTATACCTAGCTGAATTACACTGTAGCCCTATTCAGACGGGACTAGTTTTCTAAACTACTGTATGCGTGAGCTTCAATTCTTATCACCTGTCATCCTTGATCTTCATGTACCATTTTTGACGGGACTAACATCTCTGTGTTTATTACGGAGGTGAGAGGGTCAGTTTTGTAGGTTACGCACTCTGTATGTGAGCATTGCTATAGTCATTCATCTTCTAAATATTTCCCCGCATATGGCACATTTGCGCACTCAAGAAGCACCAGGCTTCATTGCACAGAATTTTCAATTTTTGTGAACTTTCGTATACTCAACACTTTTTAAAATAAGTAATAGTTTTAAAAAGTAGCCTGTTTATATAATAATAAAAGAAATAATATTTTGCACAAAATAAATTTGATTTAAAATGTAGCTATGTGCAGTAATATTGAAGAAGAATGTGATATTCTCCTGATTTCACAGCTAGTCACAGACTAAAATGCATCTTTAAACTGCTTCAACTGAAAATATCTTGCCCTGACATATCTTAATATTTTGTCAAAGATGCATTAATATCTTAATTTAACTAAAGGTGGGCGTACACGGTGCGATTTTTGAGGTCGCAAATCGTCTCTTCTCGTATGGTTGGGGCTCGTATGGTGGGTGAGAAATTACGAGACGAGCAGAGTGCCTTACGAGCACTTCCCACCCTCACAATCATTTTTAAACCTTTTAAAAAACTTTGGGAGCTATCAGTTGAAAGCGTGACGTGTGTGCTGAAAGAGACGATTTGTTGAGCAAACTGGAAATGACCGATCAGAAGCTAAAAAAGAAAAGCACAAGAGAAGAAAGATGAACATGGAGAATTTGGACTATCGAGAAAGAGGACAAACTCGCTGAACTCTGGCAAGAACAGCAAGCGCTGTATGATATATCGAGCAGCATTTAAAATAATATAATAAA
>JAUCMT010000054.1:9168532-9186180 GCA_032357475.1 Enteromius thamalakanensis | reverse complement strand
AACCTGATTGCTAATATATATATATATATATATATATATATTATTGGAACTATTTAGTTTATTATTTAGTGTAGTCAACTGCTGTATGTTTGTGTTCCTATTCTCTTTGTTAAAAGCATCTCCTGTCAGTACAGATATCCTCAAAGGTAAATATCAACTAAAATACTACTGAAATTAATATTAAATGTCTTATTACTGCTGCTTGACTGAACATATGGTCTAAAGGAGTACAAACTATCACACCATAGCTGGATAGATGCTGAAAAACTTAACCTTATAGGGGAAAAAGACAATACATTTGTCTGTTTAAATTTTTTTTTTCTTAATAAAACACTGCATCATATTTAACTATACTGTTTAAAGGATTCAATTAAACAGAATATAATATTAACAGGGTTAGACTCAGAAAGGAAGAAGCATGGAAAAGAGAGATATCTGTAGATATTCAGTAGGAATTTAGAACTGAACTGTGAAATAAAACATTTTACAAGGAACCACAAACATTGAATTATTTACTGTAGATGTTTCACCGAAGCTTTTAAAAAATTATTTTAAGAGGCTCCTAAAACAGAAACAGAAATATATTTTTTGCTCCAAATTCCCAGCTTCCGACGCAAGATGCGTGCATTTTTGTGTTGCCATCAGCTAATCAGAGCGATCATGACATCATTTCCCTCCCGGCTCTACAGTCATTAGTCACATGCCATTTAAGTTCAGTTAATTGGTTCAAAACAACCTGGCAGCAGAACTGAGCACCCATGAAGATGGCAGCCTCCAGGTCACGTACTTCCAGCCCTGGCACGATGCCAGCCAAGCAACCGCCGCGGAGATAAATGGGAATTCTAGCGGTTAGCTCTCTCCAGGTATCACATAAACCGGTTTATTCGCCAACAATCGAAGGAACAAACAGTCGAACCCTTTACTCACGCTGTTTTAACTTTGTTACCAGTTTAATGCACTCGTTGCGGGAGATCTGGCAAAATTTCCTATGTTACCCAGGCCACAATAAAGACACGCCCCGATCTCCTTGAATCAAAGCGTCGTCTATTTTCCAATCTCCATGAGGGCTCAATAACAGAGGTGACGTTGGATGTCGGTTCTCCATCTGCAGCTCTAGGCTGCCGAAGCCGCCCGAAGACTTTCCTACAAAGTGCCTCTGACAGAATCAGGGCTCGACTGCGGCACGGCATCCTGCTCGTCCTTCTTTGTATTAAATATATCTCGGCGGAATAAGAGAGAAGACAGTCATCTGTGATAATTCCCCCCCACACGCACCAACGGATGCAGGCCATGGATGTAGCTACATCAAAACAAACATGGAATGTGTTTTTCATCTGCCGCAAAACAAAGGTTATCTCCCCGCATGTACAGCAGCACACACTGACAGTTTAATAGCCTTATATAATACAGCTCCTAAAGGCACATTATTTTAGCAGAGACGTTCCGTCCATCTCTCCCGCTTCCATCCAATCTTCCTGACAGTGCCAGCTCGCCTGTAGGAACAATGGGAGAGTCGTACCGTCTCAGCCCCTGGGCTGTCCTCCATCTGCTCTCTGTCACACTTCCGCTTGCTCCCTCCATCTCTCTCTCTGCTCCAGACAGCACTTCTATGAATGCCAATCTGACCTCACAATACCTGAAGCCACCAGACACATACGACCACATATTACCTCCCAATTCTACCCTTGCCAGAGCACGGAGGAAGTCCTATATCAACTTTATTGTACCTTATGACTTTTACTGGACATCTGACATCTATTGAGCTACCTAAACCAAGAGACTGATGTCTTCAAAAACACAAAATTGCAACACATCATTGGCTCTTTCATCACAAGTTGTTAAACAGGCATAGCCAAAGATAAACATATTACTACATCTTCATTAATCAACAATATGACGTCCAGTTACAAGTTGCATAATCAAATTACTTTTGAAGTAAAGTAATGCAAGTAGCTCTGTTTTCCCATTTATTCACAGACACCTCTCCTGTTCCTGTGTTTAGGGAGTGAGTTCAGACTTCATCCTGAGGCTTATTGATTCCTCTTTTGCTGTTAAAGTGCCTTTTACAGGTTACAGTACCATTAAACCTAGTTAAGGCATGCAATCAGTTACTTTTTTATGGAGCAATGCAATATTACAATGCGTAGGCCTGTCACAATAACAAATTTTGATGGACGATAAATTGTCCAAGAAAATAAGATAATATTGTCGATCTGAGACCATATTCATCTAGAATAATGATAATGGCATAATAATGCAGATATGCCTTTCAAAATTCAAAAACGCTTATTTTTAGACTATAAACGCTTTTTTTTTCCCCATCTGGAAAAAACTGCAATGGATGATTGTGTTTTAGGTGCATGTTTGTTGTGTTACCGGTTTTATATTTTTATATTTTAACAAATGCGACATACCGGCTCGCTCAGGTTAAGTGGTTCACCATGGCTATTTGGTTTGAATCCGAAGTGCTCCCACACGACAGCCTCAAGCACTCCCGCCTTTCCATGTCCATGTGACTGACAAATGCCGCCTCCCCAAACTAAAGACAAAGCAACTGACAAGACTTCTCCTACGCTAAGAAAACGAGAGTAGTCATTCAGTCGCGTATAACAAACAAGTATGCAAATGAAATTATCGCGGCTGGAAAAATTATCAAGGTAATTTTTGTTTTTTTGCGATTAATCGTTTTATTGACTATCGCGACAGGCCTAACAATGCACTTCACTTTAAATAGTGACATTCCCCAACACTGATTTGTGCCTTTACAAACAAATGAGTAAAACTGTATTATTGTCATTGAACAAAATATATATTCAGTTTACATGTTTCATCACTAAACAATAGATTTGTTTTGGCTTTTTATGACAGATAAATAAGCCTTTTAGGTATGCTTTATTTAACTTATTATTTTTGACCAATTTGTAGAAATTCTCCCTTTTGAAATAAAGTATTCAGTTGATCCTTCTTTGGCAGTAATTCTAATCTTGAGTCTATGTGGATTTAGATCTGGCCACTGCAATTTTCCCCATTGTTCTTTGAACAACTGCTCAAGACTGGCTGCATGGAGATTGTGATTGAAGCCTTTTTCAATCCACTCAAAAATTCTCAATTGGATTGAGATTTGGACCAATTCAAGAACTTAGCATTATGGTTTTAGAAAGACTGAGGTGGTCTTCTCCCAAGGTCCAGGTTTCTTGCAGATTTGAGTTAGTTCTATAAAATAAATTAAATTAAAATAAAACACTTTAAATGTTACAAGTGAATTCAGGCATCAAAACATTCTGAAAAAGTATTATATTCAATTATAATGGTTTTAAAAATAATAGTATGTTTATATATATTCAGTACTGTGCAAAAGTATTTGCCAAAACATTTTCAAGTGGGGTTATTTCTATCTTTTGCAGTGGCGTGTCAGTTGGAAATATCAGTTCACATTCCCAAACACTGTCCACAGTTTCATTTCTGTAAAAAAACTAAACATGAAAACAGTGAGAACTGTTTATATAGCATATTGATGTGTTAAATGTCACAAGGAAAAGTCTGAGAACTGACATAATTTGAGTATTTCTACTTCACATCTGTATGCTGCTTTGATATGTTATCTTTGGTTCAATGTATTAATGCTCTCCAGATCTCCCATGATGCAATCAGCTTAGAACTTAAAGTGACATTTTGCTTATGTTGTCATGGTTGCACTATACTGATGATACGAAGCTGTGTTCTCTGTTTGATGATTTGTGGTTTCAAGGGGGATTTGCTGGGGTAATCAAAGTCTTCACAGCACAGTAAAACACTGATCTGCTCTATCCATTAATCTGCTCTAATTGATTTCATATCTCGCAAACGGCAGAAGTTTAATAGGCTTGTTTGTGCCATCAGTTTCAAAACAAACAATTTCCAGTGTGCAAGTGAGAAATCTATATTGCAGATGAGTTCAGGCTGATGTTCAGATATTCAGCAGGGAGGAACAGAAACTGAGCTGCTGATGCATAGCCAAACAATGCCCTTATTGTGTTTCGTTGTAGTTTTAAATTTGTTTCTGTGAAACCAAAAAAACCTGACAGCTCCAGAATTAGAACAAATATAGTCAGAGCTAGAGACTCAAGTATGGAGGACAGTGAGCTGCTGTCTCGCTTACAATTCAGCTTTCCTGCCATGGAAATATTCTGCATAATTTGTGTGTAAGCAAACAACCCATCCGTGATTTGTGAATCATATTCTGGGAATAGCTGATGAGAATCAATATATGATTCCAACATGGCCAGATGATGTGGAGAGAATTTAAGTGTTGCTTTGAGTAACTGGGCAGATTTGTAAACTACTGTTGTAGAATGAATTAGAAACCTGTGCAAAACCAAAAACACACAGTATTTACTGAACTTTTTTTATTTCATCTTTTAAATGTTCCTTTTTAATATATACACTAAGAAAGTCGTTTATTTACATGCAATGCAAAGACTTTTTTGTTGTTGTTGTTATCTGAACCTCTTTCACCTTTTTTCTTAAAGCACCCAAGATTTAAAAAATATTTTTTTTGTTGAAAAACGTTTTTTTGTTTTCTTTTTCTACTGTGTTTTTGTTTTATTTGTTATTTTCACATTTTTTATTTTAACGATTTTCATATATTTTTACATCAACATGGTCATCCTTAAATAAAACTAGTTTGCTCCAAAGAGCCAAGTTTATAGATATGTAATCTCTTTATTCATATTGGTCTCGCTCATCTATCAAACACCATTTTTCAATAGAAAAATTGACAGATTTAAATGACAGGTCAAATTAAATGCAATGAAACACTTTACTTACTTTTTGAATAAGGTTTATTATACTCCCTCAGTACTCAATTCCTTGGGGTTAATCTGTTTGACTTGAACTAACCTTGAACTAATATATAACATTTTTATACTGGCCTATAGTAGTTTGAATGTATTTTAAAAGAAATAAAAGACTATACACAATTTTAATTTACAATTTCAGGCTTATATAACTTTCTTTCTTGACTGCAATCTAGACAAACAAAAAGTACTGACAATCACCCAGCTTAACAAAATTTTGTTAAAATAAAAAATAAAAAAAAAGCTTGAAAAAGTCTCAAATTAAGATTCAAAGCACTGATTTTTTTTTTTCACTTGAATAAATCAGACTGTGATGAGAACAAACTAAAGTATTAAAAGGAAACTGAATTTCCATTGTGACATCAGAGAGGCCCTTCAGAACCTCTCATTTCACTTGAACGGACCAGACTTTCAAAAAGCAATATTAGTAAGGAAATGATTTCTACTTTCAGTTATACTTCCAAACACTGATCACAAAAAAAGCATCTCCACTTCTCATAGTCTACCAGTTTGAGTTTGTGGCTTGCAGTCAAAAATCATTTTTGGAGTCGATGAATAATTCAGAGGGTGTATCGAGAATGTGTTTGTGTGTCGTTGTTTAAACAGCAGGAGTAATTGAAAGTGTACAGGCGGTGGTTAAGAAAAATGGATTTCGGTCGCCTACAGCTTAATTAATTACACCACACTTTGTCCTCACATGTCGCTCACAGCCTCAAAGACCCAATAAGTGGATCCCCATGCAATAATAAACATGCCATTTCTCTGTATGTCCCTCTCATTTACTCCATCTCGCTTCCTCTTCTGCATCCACTCTCACACCTACTCTCTTTCATACAATTCCTCTTCCTACCTGCAGCAGTAGAGGCGGCAAGGCAATTTAACTGTTTTGCATGCGAAAGTTGCAGCCATCAGCCATGCAGAGAAGTAATCAATCAAAAAACGTCGTGCAGGCAGGAAAATGAAAACCACATTGAGAGGCAGCAAAATCTCTCGAATGAATTTTAAGCCGTTCAACATCACTTGTGGCATAGCGCAGCTCAAGTTTTCATTGGTTTGATATAGGTATTCAGTGAACCGATTCACAAAATAAATAAATAAATAAATCAGCCATTCCAACAGGAAAACAGAGCAACTGTTTGAGACGAGCTGATTTCGTTAGATACATCTGAATGTCTAAAGTCACATAACAGAGAGAAGATGGTTGACTAAAATAAAGATACTTACTGATAGTTAATAACATTTTGTTAAAATGTGTACCAAACTTTTTGAATCATTGCATTAAACCACTTTAAGCATTTTTTCTACAACAGTCTTCTATGAGTGTAGAAACATTTAAATTGTCTTTTTCCAGATTATGTTTACAATTATAACAAAAGAAATGTGTGTGAAAGCTGATTATCCCTGTTTGTTGTTTTAGGACATTAAGCCATCGTAATAACAAAACAAAAAAAATTGTAAAATACTATTTGAGATATTTGATGAAGCAGAACATTAGCCTAGTTTTCTGCGTATTTATTAAATTATGATTTCAAGATGTTTTTATCATGGTCTGTTCTAGAGACATGTTAGTACAGCTTTTTGATAAAGCAAATGAATGAATGAATGAATGAATGTAAAAGCTTCAAAACAATGTTAAAAAAAGAAAGAAAAAAAAACCTAAAACTAAAAAAAAAAAAAAAAATAGTGATTACATTTTTTTGTCCATATCATACATTAAGGACCCTTCAGATGAATAGAGAGAGTGCTTTAGCACTTACTAGTTTGAGGGCAATTCTGAACTCATTTACACACATAATGACTCTCACTTCAGCAAGGACAGGACTTTACTCCCGTCTGGACGCCACTTTCAAGATTTCATTGAGAGCTAATGGATTCTACAGCATACAGTGGAAATTGACAGAAGGTTAGTGTGCCACTAATGTGTTCTCACTGTGGGGTGAAAATTAACATAAATAAATAATAAAAAAAAAAAAAAAGTAAATTGCAAATTGTCCAAATAACAGACAATTTAAAAATTAAATCAAGTCAAACAAGTTGAGCTTTTAATGATTATTCTAAGTATTACAGTGAACAGCTGTAATAATGCAATAAATGTAAGATTTAGATTTAATGTCTGTGCACAGCGTCATTTTATGCAATATGCATCTCAGACTTCAATATAATATTCCCATAGTAGTCTAGCACAAACTAATACTTTAAATGATATAATTTAGTGTCCGGTACAAAGAGTGCCCTTTCACACTAGGCCTAAAACAATACATGGAATGCAATTAACATTTTTATCTATTAATATATTACAAATTTACTTGATAAAAACGCAATGCAATGACCTATTTCCTTGAAAACATCAAAAAATTAAATACACTCAAACTGCTTATAACTTTAGTAGCTGCTGTGAACAATGATGCTACCAGGGGATGGTTGTTATAGTGCAAATTTCCAAGTCGACAAAACATTGATCTGATGAACGGTCTATATGAAGTTTGAAGAAGCTTTGTTTTGTTTCGTCTCCCTAAAACTACGTTAACCCTAAAATTTACTTCAGCAGAGGTCGTAAGGAAGATTTATTTTCCTTATTGTATTTTAAACATAAATAACAATAAATGCTTCATGAGCAGAATATCGTATATGATCATTTTCTCAAGGGTCATGTGACACTGAAGAGATTTCAGAAGAACTTAAAAAAGGCTGCGATTTTATCCAGCTACCTCATTTCTAATTGGTTAAACCAATGAGGTTACAACTCACCCCATGTTACATCACTCCCCAGCCTCCCCTCCTGCTATAAAACACCCTCACATTACAAGAAAACCTAAACATTAACGAGATTAACATTTCGATATGCAATCAAGAGCAGTAAATTCAAAATAAACCTACACCACCGGCATAATTTGCAAAGATTTGAACATATTTCCACAGTGAGAGAAAAACTCATCACACAGGGAAATGACCAGAAAATACAAGTCAATTACCCACTAAACGTGCAAAAAGCAAGAGATAATAGGAATTAAACAGAGTTGTGTTTGAATTAACACATCAGTTCAGTGTTCTTCCCCCAGGCCATGTGAATATTCGTAATGAGAGTTTAAAAGGCCCACTGTGAGTTGAGTTTTATATCCCCTGCAAGCAAAACGGCAAGATTAGCACTACCTAAATCACAGCCAGAATGCTGTTAGTGCTTCTCTGATGCAAAATTATTAGCGTGTTAGTAATACACAGTAATGATGGTTCACGGGCAAGATGTGTGATCTCTTTTGAGGAATAATGAAACTGGACACTCTCACAAACATCATCTCCCTTGTCCATAATCACAATGCAAATATTTAAATTGTTATACTCACATCCTTTGTTTATTTGTACCCATGATTCAGCCATTAAAGCTGAATATCATGGGACTTTAAAACAAAAACCATGTCATAGCCATTAATACGATGCGCATTATGTTTAGTTGAGATATTCTGTTATTTTCAGTTCAAGTCCACTGGGAAACTACAGATAAATTTCAATGAGACGCATTTTCACAGAATCTGCATTCTTCCAATAAGACTTCTTCAGGAATACATTGCAAAATTAATTACGATTATTTCATATATATTTAATTACCTTATTATTTCCCAAAAAAACATCTCGAGTTGGAAATTGAGCCCAAGAGGGAAGGAAACTTCATAAATTAGCAAGTTAATGAGCAACCCGATCTGGTGCTTGGAACGTGATTAGGGTCGTTGTTCTTTATACAGTTCCTCGTTGTGCATTTCAGCATCGTTCACCTTCATGGAGTTAAGCGGCCGTTATTGCAGCCCGAGCTCATTTCTCTCATTATGAGAGGATGAAGGGATTAGACAGAGGTTGTTTGAGGTGTGAATGGAGTAAGGAGGAAAAGTGGAGCGTGTGTGTTAGATAGCGTTAACATTGGACAATTTGAGCCTGTCGCATTTATATGGCGCGAGTGGGCCGCTTTGATCAGTGTGGCAGTACTGAAAACAGATTGCTCTGTCCATGAAGACAGGTATTCAACAGGGTTCAGCGGCTGTGTATTTTTAGAAAAAGAGTAGATAATACTTATGTGCTTGAATGCATCCAGAGCAGCATAAGCGAGAGCGGCTTAATTCGGTTCTACCGGTTCAAGCTCTCATCTCCTGGTTATTCATGCATGTGGGCAGACAATCTCGTCATGTAATTGTGTTTGTCTGAAACACTTCTTCGCGACATTAACAGCAAAATTACTTGGGCCACAAGGCTGTCTGTCTAGGTCTGTCATGTTGGTGGTGATTACGCTTGAGCATGAGACAGCTGTGTGAAGAGCGGCCAGCTCCAAATGTTCCCCGCACACACATGCCAGCCTCTTCTGGAGATGAGATGAGCTCTGTTGTGGAGACCGGAGGACGCTGGAGAGGAAGAGATTAGAAAGGGGACAGGGAATCGCTTGCACACAGATCATATACTGATCCACCAGATAGACACCCATTACAGACAGACGCAGTTTCCATAGACAGAGATTTACAGGGACTGAATTCAACATGGCACCCACGGAGAGGTCCGTAAGAAATGGTTCATGGTGTCTGGGCTGTGTATGAACTCGATCGCTTTGCACAGATTTAAACTCCACTAGACACCTTTGTGAATCTAAAGCACTTGACCTAAAGTGATGGTCATGACTGAAAGGGAGCAATTCCACACAGCCATGATCTTTCCTAGAAGACTGTTTGATTACTCAAATACAAAGCACAAGAAAGAAATTAATACAGGTTTGGGACAACATGTATGCGAGTTAATTATGACAATTATAATTTTTGAGTGAACTATCCCTTTAATGACACGTGGTGGAATGTTTAGTTCTGTCCCTTTAAGAGCTGCATGCATCTAATATACTGGCACGTTTTTCTCGAATGTTTACGTTCACTTTAGACATAAGCAACTGTGTTTAAGGCTCTGTGTTTGTGACAGTATTACCATGTGCACATGCTTCAGGTGTACATGCTGGAAAAGCGCTTTAGGACAGCACACATATGAAATGCTTATTCTCGACAAGACTTTAAATCATGCGAATCATGTGTATTTGTGATTGTGAATCAGTGCAGTGTTCGGTGAGTGTAATTCTACCACTAAGTTAACACTGAAGTGAATGTATGTCACGTTGTACAGCATATTGAGACGGAGATGATAAAATAGCACGATACTTCGATATTCCTTAAAAAGCAGATCGTGGAGACATTTTTATCGTGCACAATCAAAAATCATCATATCGCCCACTCCTTAATTGCATCATGCACTTCAAACCTGAGTTACTTTTGAGTAAGTGGGTTTCAAATGGAACTCCGAAAAGAATTCTAATTAATGTAAAATGTGTTTGTTTAAATACACTGCGGAGGAAATCACACGTCCTCATGTCTAAAGTTAGTCAGGTCAGCTGACTCATGCCTTTAAACGGAATAATCAGTCATCTTACCCACTCTCTTGTCAATATCACAAACTCACATTATTTTATTCTATTGGAAAACAATAAGAGTTGTCACTCTTTTTCATAAAAAAAATATAAAGTGATCACTAGACATCAAGTTGTAGTTTTGTTGGGTTTATAAAAATTACATTTCTTTATGCCATCCTGTAAAATTATTGGCACCCATCGTAAATATGTTTAAAGATGGCTGTGAAAATAAATCTGCTTTTGTCACAAAAATGGAACCTTTTGTAAAAATTTATTGTAAGATTAGTATTCATTTGTGTTTTTATATTTGCAAATATATATAAATATTTCTCATTTTTATTAGTGAAACAAAACAAAACAAAAAAATGTGCATTTGAATCTCCAAACCGAATGTGCACATTATAATTTAATGTAACCTTTTCACTTCCTTTCTGTCAACTACCATCAGTCTCAGATATGTCTTTCACACTGAAGTTTAGTGTAAAATCGCTAGTGCTGGCAGAGCTGCATGTGCCAGTATGTATCCAGCGCACAACAGAGCACCCACTTTTTTTATTTTTTGGGGTGGGGGGGGACCAGCTTCTCTTAAGGTCCTTTAGGAGATTCAGAATATGATTTCATGCCCCAGATCAGTTCCACTGTCTGAAGCTTCAGCCCCCTCTGAATGTGACAGCCCGCTGACGGCCTTTGAGGAAACGCATACTGATGTGGATAGATTCTCTCTCTCTCTTCCCCATCCTCTATCCTTTCTTCCCCTCTCCTTCTCCTCCCTCTCTCTTCTTCAGTCCCCTCTCTCTTTACCCCCTTTCATGCCATTCTTATTCATCTAAAAACAACACCAGCTCTCGCCTTTTGTAGTTGCACGGCATTTTAATAAAACATTGGCGGTTTTATACAGGCCTCCCTTGGCAGGCTGTTTTTCACTCAGCGCTTGGATAGTGGTGCTCGGAGGCATGTGTAGTTTTATAAACCAGCAGCTTTCATTTGTCTTCTGTGACTCGTGCTTTCAGTCCCGCTATTGATATTTGCTTCACCCATGTGTAAAATACACGTGTTGTAAAAATCGTAGTGTGAAAAAAAAAACGCTGTTTGAAAGGGCATTGTTTCGGGAAAATGAATCTACGACAGAGATAATAAATGGAATATGTGCCCATTCAGAGTTTTGCATAATTTGAGCCATGATATATAACCATGCACAATGAAAAAAACCGCACATGAGTTGCTTACAGAGATGTGGCAAAAAATGCATTAGCTGCTAGTCAGTTCAAATATCTTATTCTTTAGTGGTCGGGGTCAGAAAACAGCCTTGCTTTGCCTCGGCGCTGAACCACACTCAGGGCAGAGGTGAAGAGATGCCTTAACAGAATACATCTTGCACTTGTTTACTGGAGAACAAATATTAGTTCTGAGTATACCTTTCGAAACCAGCTTCCTTTTTATTCGGATTTTGTTTAAGACGTGGCGCCGTGCATTTTAAAGGGGTGTGCACTGGGGCGTCTCTCTCTGTTTGCCCTTCATGTAAAATCTCTCATTGTGAATCAGCTTCATCTCGAAGCTCTGAACAGCATGACTCCATCAGACTGACATCATGCCAGCAGCGGCAGCAGAGAGATTGAACATTTAAAAGTTTTTCCTAATGCTTGTTCTCAGCTAGTGCTAGCATTTAATGGAAGTGCATAGTTTTTTCAGAGTCTACGAAAGGTCTCTAAAAGGTAATTAATCTCCAGATTCATATGTCGGAGGGATAGTATAATATAATAATATCATATTAAGTCTCCACCTGATAATTATTAAAAAAAAAAAAAAAAGGTTGAAATTGTGCATCTCTTTCATTTTTGTTTTAGTTCAGTAGTGATTTTTTTTATGTTTTTGTAAAGGAGTCTCTTATGCTTACCAAGACTGCATTTATTTGATTTAAAATACAGTAAAAACTATAATACTGCTACTACAAATATGTGTGCAATATTGTTGTAAAAATAACTATTCATGCATTTTAAAATGTAATTTATTCCTGTAATGGCAAAAAAATGCTACATTTTTAGCAGCCATTCTTCAGTTTGACTCAAATAACAGTAGTTGTGTTTTTTTTATGTTTTCGTATTTTGTATGACTAGCACAAAACACATGGAATCTGTTCGATTCTGATGTGGTTTATTTCCAAATGTGCTCCTAAATCACATGCAGGTCTGGGCCCGTATACACAAAACATTTTATCTTAGCTCTAAAAATTCTCCAAAGTAGCACTAAACGCAAAATTACTTTTCTCTTAAAACCTATTCAAAAAGTTGCTAAAACAAACTTTTACTAAGGAATAGAGAGAAGTCTTAAGCTAAGAGTAAGGGCGGGGGTTGAACTGTGCATACAGTGATTGGCTGATAGGAGAGAGGAGGAGTCCCAGTCAGAGACTTAAGTGAATATGCATTTAAAAAGCCTTTTAATTAGAGTAGAATAATTATGGCTGATGGTAAAAATAACACACTGAAAAATATTATTAAGGTAAGTGGTTGGAATCAATTTATTCTATATATAATTTAAAAAAAATTGTTTAAAGTCAACTAAATTTGTTTATTTAAATGTAGCTAAAATAAATAGATTTTTCAGTACAGCTGTTACTTCTTACCTAACTGGTTAATCTCTAGTTGGGATGACCTCCAAACCCTAAATGTTATACCTTTTTAAAAGCTCATTAACAACAAAAGTGTCTACAATGTTTATATTTTGAGGCAGGATAGTTGTGAGTTGGTCTTAGTGACTTAAAAGTCCTCTTCAGGACTCCTAATGTTTGACAGATTTAGGAGCTAGTTTTAGAACTGAAACAGTTTGTTTAATACTCTTAGAGCAAGAATTTAGGAGATTTTAGGACTGACACGCCGACTGTTTTTTAAGATTATGTCCAAAATCAGCAAGTTAGGAGATACTTTTTAGGAGCTACTTTGTCTTAAGACAGGCCCAGATTGGCTAATCGGGAGGACCGGTCCATTTTTTGGCCGAGACGAGGGCTGGTGTTAGCTGCCTGCACTGCATTCATTTATTTTTTACCATCGCCTCACTTTATTCAGTATTTTACCGCAGCTCTACTCTTTTTATTTATTTTCTCGCAGCCCGATGAGCAGAATGCAGCCTGCAGGTTAATGATGATGTAATTATCATTCCACTCCCTGACAGCGGCACCTTGCTCAACAGCAAAATCACTAAAGAGATACGCAAGAGATGAAAAAATGGATAATAAAAAGTGCAAAGGTGGCGCTGAAAAGGCCAGAATTAAAAAATAGCTCTAGAAACTGGCGCGGCCAAATGTATTAAGCGGAGTACATCTTTCCTTAAAACAGCGGCAGCGAGAGAACAACACATGAAGACGATGAAATGGCCGGTACTTAAACAACGGTTTACTGTTGCATCTCAGTGGGACAGACTAAAAATTCCTTGAAAAATACACGATAGTGTCATTAGAAAGTTTAATAAATTTTATTTTAATCTTTATTTTAACAATAGAGCTTAATCTATATTTGTATTTATTTGTTTTGTTGTTTGTTTGTTTGTTTCCATTTCAAGGTTTGGATAAAATAAAGAAAAAAATAGATACTGTTAAACATTACATGTTAACTGTTCAAATAAATCTTCAATGTGAAGCAACACTTAGGCTACTGTATTTGCACTGAATTAGAAATGACAATATTTTAATATATATTTAGTCGTGAACTAAAGTGGGCCGGTCTAAGACTCAGAACTCCAGGGCTGAAAAGGAGTACCACTCCGGCCCGGTCTTAAGATGTTTTGTGAATCTGGGCCCAGATGTTTTGCAATGCTATTTCCAAAATCCAATGCTATCTCCCTCCAAAGATTTTATATAAAAAGTCACCAGACCTTTGGTCACAGGTGAATATGGAAAACAGCTGCTGAAGTGGAGCAACAGTGAGGTGTTAGAACTCATAAGTATTACAGTGACAGCTCTATACCAGCAGAACTCAGTCATATCATAAATATTTAATTATTATCTCCTCGACCCTGTCTTCTTCCTCCTTATACCATGGAAGCCTACGGAATTTGAGCCCAGGCTATATCACACTATAAATACATGCATAAACACTGACTTCAATGGCCTTCTGCATGACAGGGCCCCGCTTGCCGTCTTTGTTGTAGCTCTTTTGTGTATCTGAGTCACTTCAGGACAACATCAGTTCACACAGGAATCATTTAAACAAAAATAAAGTAAAAAACAAAGAACAAAAACAAAAAGATTTAACCAATGATTCAGATTTTGGTCACTAATTTATATCTAAAGTACATTTCTAAAGCAAAACTAGTTAAACCCAATGCATTGTAATGGGAAAAAATGCTATTATATTAATTAAATGTATTCATTATAAAATAAATGATAAAGAAATGAATATAGTACTGCCCCTTTGCTGGACAAATTACTTTTATAAGAGTTAATTACCCTTTTCCATGTCACACAATGACTTGACAGGAATCCATTTGAGTGTGTTTCAAGCTGTACTGAGATATTGTATTTCCAAAGAAACACCAAGGAACACTAAAAGTAATTACAAGACAAGGTTCTTAAAAAATATCAGTCAGTGGAAAGCAACCCAAAGAACGTAATGTACCTCTGAGCAGTGAGACATCCATCACTGAAACGGTTTGGACACGAGGAACAACTGAGAATCTGTCCAGAACTGGCTGTTCTCCAAAACACTGTCTGGGTGAGAGGAGAAACAGAAACCGAGGTCATTAACAGAAACACTAACACGGCAACACTAACAGAGTTACAGTCCTCTGTGATAAACACGGAAGACTGTGCATGCGAGACGACAATAGCAAGCACAGTTCCGAAATCTGCCTGGTACAACCAAAACGACTTTGTTGGGAGAAAACACACACACACGCACATCGCATCTCAGCAGGAGTTTTGCCCAAAGGCGTCTAGGAGAGACTCACAGTTTGGAAGAGGATTCTGTAGTTAGACCAGATTCCAACTTTGAGGCCTTAATACAAAGTGTTAAATTGGAACAAACCTAACACAGCACATCAGACTGAGCACAGCATCCCTACTGTGAAGCAGCATCACGCTTGAGGCACGATTCTTTGCGGCACAGACCAGAAAACTCATAAAAAAGCGGAAGGAAAATGGATAGAAAACTAAATCGAAAGCAAAGTAGAAAAATCCTGGTGGCGCGGTGAGGAGCTCTGGGACATGGAAGATGATTCATCTTCCTACAGGAAGAACTTGCAACAAAAGTCACTGAAGTGACTTAAAGCCAAAGTGTGTAATGTCCTGGAGTCGCTCCGTCAGATGCCAGACCTCAGTCCAACAGAGAAAGAGAATGACATCTGTACAAAGATAATTCTCACTTGACTTTGTAGAATACAATGGTATAGCCTACACTTACTTTTTTACAGAAAGAGAGACATAATAGTGTCGAGACATGATATTATAGATAAAATTTGAGAAGCAAAATTGTATAACAATAGATGTATAGTTTGAAGTCAGATTTTTATCATTTTATGTACAACGCAAAGCAAAGATGCATTCAATTGAAAGAAAGTGACTGTAAAGTTATTATTACAATAAAAATCCCATGTTTAAACTCCTACTGATAAAAAATATACACACAATTATTGTAGTTTCTGCAAAGATATTTAGGATTTACAACTGATTCCAACATACAGTAATCAGCAATGTTTCTGTAATCAGCAAAGTATATTATGATTTCTGATGGAACTGCTAAAAAAAAAAATCTGTTGCGTCATCACAAAAATAAATGGAAATAAATTATTAATTACTAATAGTTCTTTTATCATGCAATATTATTTGATCATTTTACTGTTTTCACTGTGTTTTTCATCATGAATTTGCAGCCTTGTTGAGAATAAGAGAATTTATTATTTTTGTATTTTTTTTAAATCGATCCCAAATATTTGTGTACAGATATTGATAAAAAAAAAAATTCTATTCACAGGGTAATAATTCTGCTCGGGTGGATGTTTTTCGGTAGCAGTAAACCCCTGTTAGCCTTTACTCCTTTGGGTAAAAATATGCAGCTAGGAGTGCATTTCATGTGCACTGGAATAGATAACCTCTGTTTGTTGCCTCAGAGTTCATTCTTCGCCCTGGTGGAAGCAGCTTGGTTGTGAGAAACAGGCTTTTTTTTTTTTTTTTTTTTTTTAAACAGTGACAAATATGTTTTGAGGGTTGCGAGGATAAAGCAATTCATCAGTGAACAGTACTCACCAATTTCAGCTTTTCCCAGAAGAGTGACAGCATTCTGTGATGTAACACCCACAGGAATAAACACCCCTGGCCAGTGTGTAATAACAGTGGAGGTTGTGATTTTTCTGCGTGTCATCAGTCTGCTCTCTCATCAACTGCTGTTGACAGCACTGTCAGAGTGTATGGATAAAACCTGTTTTCTGCCAAGGTCACCTTAAGAAACCTTCTGGTTTTCGGGCTTTGAGACATTCTTGTTTGCTGGCTCGATTTAAACAAGATCTGGTTTAGGGGGATTGCACGAATAATAAAGAAGAATTGACAGAAAAAAAGAAGGAGACCCTAAAAAAAGAAAAATGAAGCCCCTTAGCTTTGTTTTTGTTTGTCATAATTGTCATCATATGGCTCTTTTTTTACTTTAAAAGTAAAATTATGTTAATAAGTCTGTAAATAATTTGCGAAAAAAATTATTATTATTGTAAAGTAATAATGCTGAGTTGTTTTTAACCTAGTGTATAAAAAATTAAATATAATGTTTGCAAAAATAAATAAATAATTGAATGAATAGCACACCTAAAGCTTTGACAGAAAAGGTAGAAGAATGGGATCAAACTCAGGTCTATCATGTCAAAATCTACATTTACCATTAATCTCCATGCCACTGCTTATGTTACTGAACGTTTTTTCTGACTCAACCAGACAATGGAAAATAGACAGGCTATTTGCACTTAATATACGTAGACCAACCTGGTCTCATAAAAATATGTACCTCTGTGCACTTTTTGTGCAACGCCACTTTTACATCCCTTACTGCATGTTTCGCCACGGTTTCAGAGAAACACAGGTTTAATATGTGAACCCTGGCACTTTTTTGCGTTGATATAGGCACATATGCTGTGTTTTTATTACGTTGCTTCAGGTACTTATTGCGGCACTTCAGAATTTAAATATCAAAGGACTGTCGCTAAAATGATGCTATATCTAATGCTCTATCACAGTGGTTTTCAACCTGTGGGCCCCCTAGTGTGCTGTGACGGTATTGCAGGGGGGGGCTGCCAATTATTATTAATAGAAATTGTAATATTGTTAATATATAAAAAAAGTGTCTAGTTTGCTGATCCATTGTGTATATTTTCTGTTTATTCAATACATTACCAGTTTATTCAATAAAGACCATTAA
>JAUCMT010000054.1:9133323-9146748 GCA_032357475.1 Enteromius thamalakanensis | reverse complement strand
CTTGCTTTGTTTGAAGTAACATGAAGTACCCTAAATTTGTTATAGAGAGGAAATGACAGTAAAAATTTCATTAATCATGCTTGAATTGCGTTTAATCATGATATTTCTCTTAATATATTAAAGAGGAAATGTGGATTCGTGATTTTTAGAAAAGCTAAATGAGTTACTATAGGGCCTCACAAGTGTTTGTACATCAGTGTGTATAATCATTTCCTCTGATTTTAGGCATCACTCATGGGTAAGGTTAGGTCTAAATGAGAAATATGGGGCTTCATTTGTAAAATGTTACACATAAACCATCCTAAATTTGATCTTACGATCATCAATCCTATATGCGTATGTATGGTTCACAGAATGACTGTACAAACAGAAAGGGGGGGTTGTTATTTGAGCGTTTCCTGTAAGACTAATATTGGCATCATGATCTAGCTAATGCTTTCAACTGAAAAATGACATGTAGTTGCAGAGGTACTTATCAACAGAATAAAAATGTCATATTACAGATTCATCTAATAGATATCTGACCTTATGGCTGTTTAAGAACATTTTTTTTTATTATTATTACAACTTAAGTAAAATTACAAGATATTATGCATTATAACTATGCATTGTATATTACAGTATATATATTTTACGATATAATCCATTGTAATCATGTTCATTGTGTGTTATAAGTTATTATTAAAAGCTATAACAACAAATAAGTAAATATTACAATACATTAAAACAAACCTTCAGAATTTTCATGACATGATACAATATTTTATAAAGTTATTTATAATGCATTACGCATTCATTATAATGCCTTAAGAATAGCCTTATAATGTATTATAAATACAGGCTTAGTCATAGTTTGCAAGTAGTTCTCAATGAGGATATTCAAATTTAACAATAGTCAAATATCTAATAATGAACTGCCTTTTCCATAAATTTGCTACTACTTACTGCTTAGTTAAACTTGATTCTCTATCAGTTATTGCCTTACGTGTTTATGTAGTACTAGCTATTACTTCTTGTATAGTTTCTTTAACATTAAGTGTTACCAAAGTCAGCATACATGATCGTGTCTGTGTGATTAACTGAGGCCTTACTGGGGTTAAGGGTAGCAAACAGGAAACTAAGACATGCGGACAGACATACAAAAATATTTTTAGACGAGACTGTAAGTGTATAGGTATATTACACACACACATATATATATAAAACAAAACATTACAAAACATTTCTCTTTCAAGTGTATTTAATTTTATGAAATGGTTCATTCATTCAAAATAAGTTGACAATTGTATTTCCTTTATTTTAAGTATATATTCCAATTTAAAAGAGTGAAAATGCATTAAAAAAAAGTGCAACGAAGGGTAAAAAAATGTATTCTGTGAGTATAATGTGAGTAGTATGAATGGAAGTAAGCGATTTCGGATGCAGCACAAGTCTTTCATAAGATGCACACTTGACGCACTACATGTAAACGATATTCTTTGTTGTGTTTTCTGTCAAAATAACGGATTTCATTTGGAATTCCTCAACTTTTAAGAACTGCCGGTTACTCCGATAGTAGGCGGGACTAATACGCTAATGACAATCTTATTGGCTGGCACTCACCTATTGATGTCCCTTTTGATTTCAGCAAATCAATTCGAGCGAACGCATACTACGTGATAAATATTTATAAACCCTGCAGCTCATTAATACTTAGTGCGTTTCATATTGTTATTAGTAGTAGAATTCGTAGTAGTTTTGTTATCTTATAATTCTTACCGGTTTTTATTGAAAAATTAAATGATAAACAAGCACCACCACCAGTTCGTTTCATTAATTTAACATTTAATATTGGGAGCATCCAAGTTTGCCATTTTATTTATTTTTTAGTAATGCAATAGTTATTTTCCCTGGTAATTAGTTACTTTTATAAGGTTGTAACTCAGTTACTATTTGTGATAAGAAACTAGTAACTATAACTAATTACCTTTTTAAAGTAACGTGCCCAACACTAATGATTTCTTTCTGTATGGAGTCCCAAACAAGACAAACAGAGAGGGAAAATAACTGATTTCAATGACTTGATGCTTTGTTTCAGTTAAATACACATCCAGAAATTAAAGACGTTTACGTGCCCCTAACTGAACTAAAAATAATTCATAATTTCTGGTCGTGATATATTTTTATTTGCATGTCATATGCAGGGCTCTGTATTTCAGAGGAAATAAACTAAAGGTATTTTAAAGTTTATTTTAAATGTTTAAACTATAACAATATTAGATCAGCCTCCAGAGGCTTTCATTGTATGAGGGAAAAATCAAATACAGGTTTGGATTAACTTCAAAGTGAGAGTGGGTTATTCAGCATCTGACGTCAATCATAATTAGTCTCGGCCGGGCCTGTATTTATTTTGGCAGAACACATGACGTTTACACAGCATAGTGGTGACATTAAGAGTTTACTTATTTTCATGTCAATACAGTACATTACTCCATCAACTCCAGCCCAAGACCAGTTTAACCAAGAAATAAAATGACTAGGGAAGTTCTAGCAATTTCTGCTTCAGGTTGGTCAATTATTAAATCTGTTATTTAATATAAATGATTTTCAGCCTTGGGTAAAGTACAAAACTTTATACATTTTATGCCACTAATAACTTAATTCACCTCATATAATTAAAGATTGTTTCAATGTTTCAGTCTTCTGATCACGTAATAATAATCTTATTTTAACAGTCAAGATTATCTGCATGAAACTGAACATGAAATACACAAAGAAATACATATACCAATACTAAACAGGAGTAAAAAACATATTGCATCACTATGTAATGTTTCTGTTGTTGTTGTTTTTTCTGCCAAATATTGCAATCAAAGCACACTGTTTACAGTTGTATATCCAAAAGGTTATGACCCATAAATAGTCTCATCCAGAGTCACATTTAATTGATACTGTTTGTATAACAGCAACTATCTGTTCTAGTGCAGCTTTCTCTGAAGCAGGTGGAGCAGGAGCTGGTGGGGCTTCCACCATGGCGGCTTTTTTAGATGCTCCTGCATAATAAACACATTGAGCCAGAGTCATATAATGTTGTCCAGTTTACTCAGATATCATCAGTTTACCAATACATAAATGATCACCATGTTTGATGTTGTTACCTGTGAGATTTCTGTGGATGTGGTTGCACATGATCACGCTGAGGAAGAAGACGAAAGCGAGGCATCCGATGACCAAACCACACACCAAAAAACTGTAAGTGCCTTTTTTCTGAATTAGCTAGAAGAAATATGCGCAGGGTTATTTAATTCCTTAAAAAATCTTTCTCTAATGTTAAAACAGAAGCCTAAGAACTTACTGTTCCAACCAACACCTGCAACGTCATCTCACCCATTCCAGCAAGTGTAACTAGGACTGTCGTTGCGCATCCTGAAAACAAAAAAAAGAGTCTGTGTTTGGCTTTATTTGTTTGAAATTGCGAGGACCATTTTTAAAAATGTAGAGTAATTTAAATATTTATTTCTATTAAAGTTTTTTCAACTGCTTGCACACCAGGGTTGGGGCCATTCATGAATTGAATTGAGAATGAATGGTAAAT
Source organism: Enteromius thamalakanensis (assembly GCA_032357475.1). Classification (NCBI taxonomy): domain Eukaryota; kingdom Metazoa; phylum Chordata; class Actinopteri; order Cypriniformes; family Cyprinidae; genus Enteromius; species Enteromius thamalakanensis. The sequence continues at coordinate 9,143,174 of JAUCMT010000054.1, read as the reverse complement.
TCCAATTCACTTCTTGGAATGGAATTGGAATTGCATGCAGCTGACAGGAAATTAAATTGAATTGGAATTACAGGAAGTGGAATTCAATTCAGGAAGAATTCCACTGAGCATTTATTTGTCATTGCATTTAAAGACATACATTTGAACTTTATTTATGTTGATTTACAATTATCAAGCAATCTAAGAAATAAAGTTGATCAAATGCAAGTAAATAAACATAAGAACAGTACATTATGAATTAATAATTGACTGAGAGTGGTGATACATTTGTGAATACATTCAATACATGATTACCAAATGCTTTAGTCTTGATTTAAACTTTTTATGTAAAAAAAAGTTTAATGTAACACAGCAAAAAAAAAAGTTTTTTGTTTTAGGTTTTGAATAATGCGTATGTGATATATCCAAAAATACAATATTATGGCAATGTAACACAAATGTTTGCTTTTGCTTGGATTTGTGAGCACAATTTCAATAAAAAAGGCAAAGTTTTAAAAATGTGTGTGACATCATCAGATTTCCCCCAACAGGAGGTTTTGTCATATTTTCTCACTTACGTTTTGGGTCAACTTTGAATTTTTATAATACTAAAAACTAAGAAATCCATACATTTATAATATAAAACAAAGAAATTCATACATTCATACATATTAATTCATACTATAGAATTATTTTAAACTTTAAGAATAATAACAACTGTTATTATACTATTATATATTATATTACAACTACTATAGAAAGGTAAAGGTCGCCCCCATGATATAAAACATGAGTATGTTTGTGTGTAATTTACCGCGGTACTCTAGGATATCTTCGGTGTAGGCCACTATGCAGGGGAAAACGCTACTGATGAAAAGCCCAAGCATGGTCGTCCCAACAAACAGAAACACTCGATTTGTGTAGAGGATCAGTAACAGCAGCAATGTTACAATCACCCCAGCCTGAAGAGAGAGGACTCACATTCAACAATCCTAAATCATCCATTCATCACACACTCAAAACCCCATGCTGTATTCTCATAGCTGATAGCAACAGGGGAGCAGTATGGTAGTAAAAATTTAATTGGAGTGGATGCATACTCTACAAACAGAGCTAATGAGCTATACTGTATTACAGAGTTTGACGATAGATTATTACCAGGTTGACGATTAGCAGATGCACAGATCTGAATCTGAATGACAGTGGGATGGACAACAGTCGTCCAGCAGTGACGGCTGCCCAGAAGATACAGTTCAGGTACGCTGCCATTTTAGCTTGCAGAGACATTGGAGCTGAAACAGCGTATGTGTAAACAAAGCCGGCATAGACCCCCTAAAAGTCAGATTCGAGGGTCAATATTAACTTGCAGTTATCAAAAGTATTCTTAAATGTAATTGGTTTTAATTGAGCTCACTCACCATAATACCTTCCGTCATGAATAATACAAAACCACCTAAGATGTGGATGCCAAAAAATGTGACCGGTAACGCACGCAGGCTACCATTCAGACAGCAGCTGAAGATGTTTCCATGTCCTCCATGATGAAAACCTATTGGGGACATAATTAAAAAAAAAATTAAAACAAGTGGTCACGAAAGCAATAGCTTAATGTTTGGAATCAGAAATACTGTTGTATAAATGCTTTTAAATGTTAGTTTCAGTCAACTACACTACTGTTTTAAATAAATGTATCATTTTTATTAATCAGAAATGCATTAAGCTGATCAAAGTAAACAGTAAAGTGACAAAATACAATTTTAATGATTATAAAACATTTTTATTTCAAATAAATGTTGCTTCTGAACTTTCTATTCATCAAAGGATCCTGAAAAAAAACAGGATTCAGGATTTTTTTTAAAAATGTAAATCTTTATGCAGTATTGCTGTTTTTACTGTATTTTTCTCAAATAAATGTAGCCTCAATAAGCCATCACTGAACTTAAATTAAATGGATATTTCACCCAAAATGTAAAATTGTGTTACCTTTCTGGGCCTGGAAACATTTCAGCTGCGTTTCTGTCTATGCAGCTTCAAAAAGTTCTTGGATTTTACCAAAAATATCTTAACGTGTGATCATAAGATGAACATGCTTCTCACGGGTTTGGGTTTGGAACGACAGGGGGTGAGTAATTAAAGGGTGAGTTCACCCAAAAAAAAAAACTCTGTAATTAATTACTCATTATTTGCTGTCGTTCCAAACCCAGAAGACCTTGGTTCATCTTCGGAACATGAATTAAGATATATTATGATATCAGAAAGCTATCTGACCCTTCGTAGGCAGCAATACAATGGCAATGAACCAGGTCTGGAAACATAGTAAAAGCATCAGTAAAACAGTCCATGTGACATCAGTGGCTCAACTTAAGTTTTTTGACACTAGGAGAATACTTTTTATTTAGCGCAAAGAAAACAAAAATAGCATATCATCAGCATAACTTTCTTCTCCCTTGACTTACATCTTCCGCCATTTTAGACAGTATCACTACATAAGCATACGCCTTACTCAAGGCTAGTATAGTTCCCAACCACATTCCTGGAGGACCCCCAACACGGCACATTTTGTATCTATCCTTTGTCTGACACACCTGTTTCAGCTCTTTGAGTCTCTACTGAGCCGATGAGCTGAACCAGCTGTATTTGATTAAGCAGACATGAAAAACATGCAGTGTTGGGGGGTCTCCAGGAACGTGGTTGGGAACCACTGCACTGGTGTAAACAACCACATATTACGTACAGACGTGTGCATTGTCCTGGATGTAAACAAGGCTGGTTACATCAAAAATGCGTTAAAGCATGGGTATGCATTGTGTAGTGATACTGTCTAAAATGATGGAAGATGTAAGTCACGGGAGAAGAATGGTATGCTAATGAAATATTATTTTTGTTTTCTTTCAGCAAAAGAAATTTTCTTGTAGTGTCGCAAAACTGAATTGATCCCCTGATGTCACGTGGACTGTTTTACTGATGTTTTTACTATGTTTCTGTATCTGGGATGATATCAGTTGTGTTGCTGTCTATGGAAGGTCAGATGTGCTCTCTGATTTCATCAAAAATATCTTAATTTGTGTTCCCAAGATAAATGAAGGTGTTCTGGGATTGGAACGGCATGAGGATGATTGAATTTAAATTTTTGGGTGGACTAATCCTTTAATGACAGAATTTTCAATTTCAAATGAATTAACCTGCTGTTCTCTTTTACCTGCATCATCTGGTTCAGATATTTCTGTGCCTTCTGTTGCTTTAGTCTCCATGGCCAGCTCATCTTTGTCCAGCAGTCCTGGTGTGTTATTTGGGCAGAAGGGGAGCAGCTTCTCTTGGTACATCAGCACAAAAACCGCAATCGGCACCGGCAACTAGAAGAGAACAACACTGAGATCTCGCAGAGACCCAAGACCTTCTGCACACCACACACAGGGCTATGCTTCAGCTTACGTTAATGAGAGCCATGATCCAGAAGGCGTACGCCACGTTGGCCTTCTCCCCAACCGGCTCTAAGTGTGGGGAATTCTCAGCAAGGATTACTGGTGACCTAAAGCTGGATCTGAAGTGGTGAATTATCTCTGTGGCATTTTCTGTGCTATTACTGCCCAGGCAGTGCTCTGATATGAAAGGGTCTGCAATCAGGGGGCTCACCAGAGCACCGAGCCCAATGAAGAAGTGCAGTGCCTGGAAAGAGAGTGAAGACACAGACAGGAGATTCAAGAGCTGTCAATCTAAGGTGTTCATTTATTAAAGTTAATTATGAAATAAATAAATTATACATTTAATTATCCCGGTATACAAACCACATTCCACACAAGAGCCCTTTTTTTATTGTGACATTACCATTAAGACATATCACCACATCACCCCAGTTTTCATTAAGCCTAAGTGTTTAGTATTTCTGTTTTTTTTAAAAATTAATTTCCATTACTGTAATAATGTTATTTATTAAGCAGCACCATAGTAAAATACTGTTTTAAATGTTAATTTTATTGTTGTTTAAAATGTTAATACATTATTACAGTATAATTACAGTAATGATAATTTTTTACTGCTTTTTTTACACTCTCTCTGGTGAGATATATGAAGATAAATGTTTTTCCTCACCTGCAGAAAGATAGCAGAGTCTTTCTTATAAATAGACACAAGTTGGATGTTTGCAATAGTGTCGATGATGCCCATCGCCAGGCCTGACACTGCCATAGCAACCGCCAGCAACAGCACATTATAGCAAAGTGGAAGGATAGCAAAAACCACAGAGATGATGAGGGAGGAGAGGAAGAGAGCAGTGAGGGCCCAGAACAACCTGAGAACACAAGAAACAGCTTTAAAGCTTAAATTAATTGTTATTTATCTTTATTTCTTACACTTTAAATTTTGTTTCAAAATATTGCAAATGCTACATTTTGATATTCATCTGCATGGATAGTCTTAAACTGTATTGTATTTATGTGCTTTAATTTGTCTAATAGCTACTTGTGCAACACAAGTATTTAAATTTCGCATTCGTTTTTAATAACAAATCATTTTCATTAATTATAAAAATTTTATTAAAATTACTTTACTTACTAATTTTCCACCCAGTACTGCAAACTAAAATACAATAGACATATTATCAAAATTCTAACACATATAATGTAATTATTTTCAAATAGGTTTAAATAGGCTACTTAAATATTTTGAGTTTTTTTATGCATATTTTAGCTTCATCTTATGGATGAAGCTCAAGGGTTTGTCTGACTGATATGATGACAGTGAAAGCATATTTTATTGCACTGTGTTCAGATCACATCTGTTGAGGATGTCAAGAGGTATCAGACATGAAAGATTGCAGTAAATCCATGTTATACTATAAAGCAGGCATGATAAAAAGTCAACCTAAATAAAATATTCACAAGGTTAAGGGAAAAGAGGGACAAAAAGTCCATAAACTCTCCGGGCAGAATTGTAACAGACAACCTTTTAGACTGTCTCTGACATGAACTGAATATCTGAAGAGAAACTAAACCACAGCATGTTTTCCAAACAGTGGAGTAAAGAAGAGTTTATCTTCATGCAGATGTCCCTCTCCAGTGGTCTCCTCATACAGTTTTTCGCTGCCCTACTCACGTGTTTGTGAAAACTCCTCCGATCGAGCTGCCGATGAGCAGACAGAACTGCTGGGAGAAGAACACCCAGGTGATCTCCTCTAACGTGGAGCCAGTCTGGCATTTCAGATCTAGGATCGTAGGCCCCAGAAAGGCTATGCTCAGCCCAAAGCTGAAGAACACACTCCAGTATGTCAGTGTATGTTGACAGTTCCTTCTGAAAAGTGTTAATATACGCTCTTCAATTAACATAGCGTGAAAAAATCTCCAACCTATCCCACTCGCAGCTGTAGTTCTTGGTGTCCTGGCGTTTGGATGTTTCTTTCTATGGGATTCTGATTATTTGCTTAGATGACTTTTATATTCATTCACTCCTCCCATTTCATGAACTTTTGTGCAATGCTTCTGAAGTTAATGCCTAAAAATCACCTCTCAAATGAGCTTTTCGAAACTGTCAATGATTTTCAGTTCAACTGTCAATGATTTTGATTCTCAATGAGAGTCGCGGATCAGAAAGTGACAGTCTGAACACAACTGGACCACGTATATCCCATCAGCATGTTTCACGGGACATAATGCCTGCATGATCTCACACAGAAAGAACATATCTAACACCTTTGTAAAGGTCTGTTAAAAATACTACATTGCTGGCTCTTCAGCTCAGTATAAATAGATTGTTCAATAGAAGGCTTATGCCATTAGTCTACAAAATATTATAGAGAGCCAATGGGACAATCATTAGCTTTGTAACATTACAGAGTGTTACTTATATACAGTACTTGTTAAACAATGGCCTGAACACATCCTAAGGTGTGTTTGAAATGTCAAAACCCACATGCTTATTCATTCCAGACCGAAGACCTGCATGGTTACAGAAATAAATGATAAAAATTCTCCATTTAATGTTTACTTTCTTTATTCTGCAGAATATAAAACAAGCAATAAATCAATATATGTATTTTTATTATTAAATAACTATAACTATATTAAGTCATACTTACATATTAGTTAAAAGAAGTATTTCTCAAAACAGTTATTGAGGATATAGTTGATTTCCCAATATTTAGCTGCACCTTTCAGCCATTGTAAGGCCATGACTGATAACATGGCCCTTATTTCATCTAAAAGATTCACTAGATGCAGTTTGTAATTGGTTGATCTATATTCTCTTCATTATTGAAAGCCAAAAGGTCCACTTGTACAGTCCATGGTAAATTTACAAAAAGCCTAAAAGAAATGTGTAGAAAACATGCTTGACAGTTTATGACAACTAGATCAACCATTTAGCATTTTCTGACTTATATGACGAACTAATGACTAGATGTTTTGATGGGTAAAACTATCACACAGCGAACCCTATAATACATTTTAAGCAACATGATATTAGCAACTGAAAACCGCAAACAGCTGTGACTTAGAAAAACTGTAACTGTACTTAGAAACATATAGAAATCATATTAAAACAAAAAATAATATTTAGTCATCCTTCACTCACCCTCATGTAATTTCAAGCATGTATGTATTTATTTATTCTGTACAATACAAACATATTTCAATTAAATGTATTTTAAAGATAGACAGTTATAAATGTTTTGCTTCAAATAATATATGTGTGTGTATATTTATTATGTACATATGAATACACATGCATACAGTAGGCTATATATTTAGATTTTTTTTGCATGTATTTATATGTATATATTTATACATAAATGTTTTTATAAAAACATAGCACTTTTTTCTTAAATATATACATGCATGTGTATTTATACATACGTTTGACATACTGTATATACACATAATAAACAGTACACTCATATATATTAGGTAAACAAAAATAAATATTTTGGATGTGATTAATTCACGATTAATGGTTTGAAAGCACTGAAATATATACAGGGAATATGTGTATATATGTATATATTTATATATTTATTAAGGACTCCCAAGGTTCTGTGAACCAACAGTCCAAAACTTTAACTTCTTGTACTTTTGGTATTGTTGAATTGCACTGAACTCTGTAAAACACATATTGTATAGTGACATTTACATTGCTGCGAAGCAAATCTGACTTCTGAAGCACTACAATACAAAGTGTTCTCAAATCTGCATATCCTGATTGTCTGTTGGGGACCCATTCAGGAGTTTGCAGGAACCCGACTAGATAATTCTCCTAGCAACAAAAACCTCTCAGCGGCTGTCAAACAGCCAAACCATGATCCACTGATGCAGCTATTTTCAAACATTTACACTGGGCTCACACACACACACATGCATGCTGATTTCTTCTTTATCAAGTCTGATTAGAGAACAATAGCCTGTAATGCTATGAAACCAAACAGAGAGCGATCTGATTTAGGGGGCGTATAAAACGGCAGTCTTAGATCTTAGAGTAGAGGAAGCTGATGACATTGATTAACACATTTAAACATTTCCTCACTTCCTAAAGCTAACTCAAAGTGACTTATTGAAAGGTAATTGCAGACTAAGACTTCAAATACGTCTGACATTCTGAATGAGGCCATGTTAATTTTCAACATCGGTCATTCTGTGTATTGGAGGATGTACTTTCTGATTATAGAGATCTGAGGATAAGTAGTTATATTTATATCTCAGTATTCGGCCTCAGACATATGGCAGCATTAGAAGTCGGAGCCCTCTTTTGTCTCATCAGCGTGACGCAGCTCTGAAGCATCAGAGACCAAATGGAATTGATTGCAAAATGATTGTCTAACAGAGGCTGCAATTTGTCAAATCCATAATTATTATTAATGCGTCGCCCTGTTGTAATCAGATACCGCATATTTCATTTTCCTTGCAGTTTTGGCATCAACTGCTGTACTAAAACACAACGGCTAATTCATTTATCCACATTTGGTGGTGAAAAATAGTATAAAACAATTCTCAGAGAAGCTTTTCTTTCACATTTATCTACAGCTAATGGGGTAACAATATTCTTTGAGCAAAAGTAAATGTAACTGGATGTCGTTCTTTAACATGCAACATTCAGGTTAATCATTTTTCAGGCACTCTTTCAGTACCACATATGGCCGTCACTATTTAGACTCGAACATGATGTGAATATGCAAGAGTGTTGGCTATGAGCACCAGTTAACCATTGTTGCATTTTAATGACAGGATGATGAAATGTAACAGATCATGAGAAACAATGTTGCATACTGAAAGGAGAAAGAGAAACCTTTTACATGTGACACACAAACGTGTGCTTTCTTTGTTGTATAGGACCCTGAATCACCAATAATTGATGATGGGAATATTCATTCTGGTCTCCACTAGATGTCATAATGTAGTGACATCTAATCAATTTCATACAGTAAATTAAATTTGAGAAGCCCTGTTTTTGAAATTACTCACAACCATTGCACATATTTCATTACGTATATTGCACATACTTCATTCATATATTTTCATATTACAGTTGCCAAATTAATAAATGCATTTCAATGTTAAAAATATGCAGTCACTGGAAAAACATTATACTAAAATATGCGTATCACTGCTTTTGTGATAAAGGCATCTGCTAAATGACTAAATGTAAATGTAAGCATGGTTGTGATCAGTTTATTTTTATTTGAAAGTTAGAAAACTACATTTATTTAAATGCTGATAAAATAAATGGATTGCAACCTGTCATGAATGAGACCTCGGTGACTCTCTCCGATCAACACCAGAGGGAACCCACACCCAAGTACTAGTTTCACGGGACTCATAACACCCCATACTGGGTCTGATCACGCATCCAGGTGTTGCTCGTTACAGCCCCTTTTTAAACCAAGCTCTGACTTCAGCAAGACGAAAAAAGTCTTGTTCTTGCCCCGGCTGACAATTCTGAGTGTTTTTTCCTGAACTACCTTGCCATTCTGTGTATGACCCCGGATTGCCCGACTCTGCCTGAACCTCTGCCCTTGTTGTGACTGTGCTGACTGATATTCTGATTGTTTGCTGCCTGCCCCGACTTTCACGTGCCTCTGATATTTCTACTTTGCTGCTCTGACCATTGCCTGTTGACCTCGGTTCCTTTAATAAAACACTGCACATGGATATCTCTGCCTCTTCGTTACACAACCACTTACCTTCATTTCATTTTTTTAAATGCTAATAATTGCAAATATTATGTGGATTGCGAAGATTTAGTTCCTCCACACGTTTGTGTATCACATATAACATTTGTATATTACATTTAATAAAAATTTAAAAAATTCACATTTTAAAATTAGTTAAAACTAGTTATATATTTTAAAGAAATTTTTTATAATGTATAATATTTTAGATTTTCAACATTTAGAAAGATATTTGAAAAAAACCTAATGAAAAAAAGGTACAAAAAATAACTCTAGGCTTTTTTGAATTTCAATAATTTTTTACTGATGATGCAAAAGCTGACAAAACACAGCAAGTGAAACCATAAACAATAATTGACTAATTCCTCAGTCAGAACTATAACACACACACACACAACTCACAAACACCCAGTCTCTTGTATTTAGTTCATCCAGACATGCCTGCTGGATCTGATATTTGGTATGGGTGCCACGTCAGTGTTGCAGCTGGCATGACCCCCTTTTTCTGCCTGACATTTAGCAACACTTTCACACCCAGCAAATGCACTAATTGTAACGAACAGGGCCGTGCAGAAACGCTTAAAGGGGGGTGTGCTCAAAGTTAAAAAAGGGGCAGATAGAACAGGCTGAATAACAACAACTCACATTCATGACAAATCTAATATAGAATTGCATCATACTATATGACTGTCATCAGATGGGTTGCAGCATAATGCAAAGC
>JAUCMT010000054.1:9114394-9127225 GCA_032357475.1 Enteromius thamalakanensis | reverse complement strand
TGACACAAATCACACGTTACCATGATATAATATAATGTCGGAAGACAACAGAACCTGTTCTGTATACCTCGTTAAGTAGCGCTGAATTCAGTGCGTATTCATTGCATTGCTGCCGTTAAATGTACTTCTATTTAGGATTAATTATACTGTACGAACACCTTTGGATCACATCACCATACCGCCCCCCCCACTTTTAAGTTGGCTGCTACGCCCCTGTGTATTAATCACATGCTTTAACATGCTTTAGTATACACACTTTTTACATTGAATCAGGATTTAGTATTCATTTTATGCTTTGGGCCAGTTTTTTGAAAGTGTGTCAGTTTTATGTTTGTATTTGATACATATAAAAACCATGAAAGGCATGCAAGGGGGAAAAATAAAGGTAAATCATCTTTGCTGTTCAGCCAGCTGTTCAGGCTTATGGAAACCATCTGTGGAGGTCTGAGACAAAGCAGGCTTCCTTGCACACAAGAGCAGGCCTGTGTGATGATCACAACGCTGAATACCATCTGAATATGCAGATTAAGAGGAAGATGCTCTGAAGGTTTCTGAGAGGTTTAGATTGTGCTCGCACACAGCCGTCTGGCCGAGCGAAGATAAGATGGTCATAATTCTGATGAGAAGCCTCTCGTTTTTGGCATCGACAACAGCCACAATTTGTTCTGAGCCTTGCCTTTTAGGACCACATGAAAAACCCACTGAACATCTTTTGCCAAAACCATACTTGCTCATGCACAATCTAGCAAGCCTTTTGTAACAGATCTAAAGCATCCAGAAATGCTGCACAATGCTTTTTATATGCAAACAGGGTCACTTTAATGATCGTCATTTCCAAATAACCTTGAACAGCGGGTCTATCATAAAGCCATGACCAGATTACCAGCACCTCTGATGGATAATGAATAATTATAGCTTCAGGCCTGGTTAATTATTGACGGTTTGGATATGTGAGGTGAGTGTCAATGGATGGATATGAAAATCTACATGCTGCTTGATCTCTTTAGACTGTCTGGACGGGTGTTCTGGCCTGCTGATAAGTCTTTCATTACGACACCCTCTCGCCCCTGGAGCCTTCATCCTCCCCTGCTCCTCATCCCCTCCCCCCGGCTGTGTCCTCGCTTAAAATAGAGCTACAAACAGACTGGACCTGACCAGACTGACAGCTGAGAAAGAAGGAGAGCAAGAGAAGGGAGGGAGCAAGGAGATAAATTAACTCTCACTAGATAAGAGCACAAAACATCACACATCCTTAAGTGACATGGATTTGAGGTCACCTACCTGTATATGCTAGTGTTCACACGAAGAACAATAAGACAGCTATAACGATGACTATATTAGCATCAATATTAGCTATTATCATCTGTCGCTTTAATAGCTTTAGCTCTTTAAAATTGGAGAAAATCAGCTGGAGAAAATTTGTTTTGAAAGTGATTCCAACAATATTAGGCTATTTTTTATTATAGTTGTGGTGTGAGCTTTTTTTTGTTTTTTAAAGAAAATGCAAGTCATGTGAAAGTAAGATTTAGAGATTTAAATGAAGACAAAGTTTTCAATTTTGGGTGAAATATTCCATTAAAATGTTGTTTACACATTATGTAATTTTTAGGTTTAATCGTTACATTTTTTAGTTTAATTACTGCATTGATGTTAAAGAGAGGGTATAAAGCAATGAAGTCATTTATGTTTCTTAAATTGCCACCAAAAAGTCCTTGTCATAAATGTCATCATTTACTCACACTCATTTGTTTCAAACTTTCTTAATTCTTTTGAGGCAAGAAATCTGACTCACAAGAATGATTCATTCTTAAATCACTACAGCTTTCATAAACTTTTATGAACCTGTGGTGCAGAGCCAAGGCAGATGTCAATATTTTTCCATGAATAATGACTTCAATTTCCATCTTTTCTTCACACAATCATTTTATATACATTTGGAAGGCTTTAATAGAGTACACAAGTCATTTATAGTAACATAACATTTATGTTACTTTTATTACAGATGTAGTTAAAATGAGAGGCCATAATCACTTTATGGGTTCTATAAAAGAAAACAGTTATTTTATGCAGATATTTATACACATTAAATGAAAGAAATCTTTTTTCCATATTGTATAAAGGAAGGGGGGACATTGCTGAGCTTGTAAAAAAAAGATATATGAGCATGGATGAATCGTTCACAATAAGATCATCAAGAAAACAGGGTCACTTTTTATTTTAAGGTCCCATTCTCACTATTAACAAACCATTTACTATGATTTTTTCCTTGATATCAAATGTTTTTAATAGATGTTTATGCAAGGTTAGGTTTAGGTATTGGGTAAGATTAGGGATCTAGAATATGGTCACACAGAATATATGCTTTATAAGCACTTATAAACACCAAATATGTTAATAATAGGCATGCTAATAAGAAACTAATTGTGAGAATTGGTCACTAAACTAAAGTGCTAACAAAAACATTTCATGGAGACATTTTAGTGGTGACTTAAATTAGGATGCTCATTCCAACACATGCAAGTTTGAAAAGTCTGTCAAGCCCAAGCACGCAAGTCATTTCTGTTTAGAGATTTTGCCCAAAAATGACAAGTAACTAAGTACAAAACTACAGCAGAAAGGCACCACCAACTAAGCCACACAGACCAGATCATGTGTAAAAGGATTTCCTCTCTCATTTCACTCCTCAGTCAACAACGTGAGGCAGAGCGGCGAGGGAGGAGGAAAAAATGCAGGAAAGGTAACTCGCAAGATCGTCCTTGCCAGGAATTTGGCACACACGAACAAAGAACTACCTCCAGGAATTTACGAATAAAACGTCCACTTTTTTTCAGCATTGATGCACAGAAGCTGACAGAACAGGCATGCAATGACACTCTGCCACATTTGTCAAGTAGTTTTTTTCATGCAGTACACTCCACCTTTCAAATGTCATCAAAAAACCTTTGCATCAAGTTGTTGAACGTGATTGGACCGAGTGCAGAACCCAGAGGCACGCGGCTCCTTGGGGGAAGCGACTGGTGAAGTTGAGAGTGCTGGGGGACTCACATGGCTAACCTCAGTGTGCTTGCTCTCTCTCCTCACCTCAGTCCTGCTGCCAGCTCTCTAGCCAAGCGAGACAGATCACTCCCAGCAAACGCTAGTAAAGGGAAAATGGGAGAAAAACAAAGATCGGGGGTAACACAAGAGGGATTCAATGAATGGGATAAGACAGCGTTTTAAGATGGTGGGAGAGGAACTTTGAGATAAGAAATTCAGCACATACCTGTATCGTGTATCAAGAGCAACAAAAAGGACAGACAAAGGAATATATTATATTGCTGCTTATTGCGTCACAGTTTTTAGATGAGGGGAGGTGGAAGGCTTTTGATATTTCAGAATGGACGCAGCATGAGACAATCCATTTCACATTAGATGCAACAAGCCTGTTTTTCCCTCGCTGGCTTCCTCTCTTAGCAGGATAGCGCTGTGCATCTTAGGAAGACCCGGTGAATAGTAATGAACTAAGCTTGTGTGTCTATTTGACAGAGCAGAAGAAGGGGGAGAGTTGGGGGCTGTGCAGTGTATGTGTGTTTGTGTTGCAGGGAGAGCTGTGAGAATAAGGCAGAGGGATGCAGAGGAGAATGGAGACAGCCTCCCCATTCCTCCACTCCTCCTCTCTCACTTTTGCTCTGCCCTGACAGAGGGAAAGGAGTTCTGAAGATGTACTACTGAATTCTTATGTAATCTCATTTTTTGTGCTCTTTCCCTTCAGTTTCTTGACAGGGGTCTGCCAGGTTTCTGCGGAAAGGGGCACCGAGAAGAGAAGAGTTGTGAAGATGTACTACTGAATTCTTTGTGATTTCCTTTTTTTCGCCCGCTTTTCCACCTGTTTCTCAGCGAAGATATGCCGGATTTCTGTAAAAAGAGGCATTTCTTGAAGAAGGCTTGAAGAACGAGAGAAAAAAAAACTGAATGAATTTACTCCAGGGAGGCAGAGGACCTTCACCGAGGCTCTCACTGCTCTGTGTTTCTCTGCCAACCTAAAGGGGCACCAGAAAAGAAAAGACTATGAAAGGAAACATCACATTTGGTAAGAATTACATTTTAGAAATTCTTTAATTTACATATATATATAAATATATATATATATACTGTATATTATAGTATTATAATGCATATATATATATATATATGTACAGTTAATTAACACCATTGTCATTAAAATATATGGAATGATTGCAAGGCCTTTTTCACAACATTCGTTAGAACTTTTTAAAAATTTAAATAAAGTAGTATGTATTATTAATTTAAATTATTAAATTATTTATGTAATAATTTATTCTTTTTAATAAACCTGCATTGAAAGCGATTGTGACAAAAAAAGCATAAAAGTGTTTCGTATGACTTTTGTATTTTATTTCAGTTTTCCAAATGCATTTAAAAATGAACATGCTGATGAGTTGGCTATGCCTTGTTCTCAACAGTTGGGAGAACGATGGAGAATCTAACCCCCCCTCATGAAATGCCACCCGATCACTCTTGTTTTTATGTCCCACCCCTAGACATAGATGTTGTGCCCTTGAACAGGGCACTTAACCCGAATGGCTCCGCTGGGAACCCTCTGTCTGAATGCTGATAAACGCATGTGTTCAAAGAGAGAATTTGCCTAAATAGGGTTTCTGGTGCTCCTTTCCGGAGCAGATCAAACCGGTGGAGTATGAAGAGCGCAGCATCCGGTGTCTGTGTAACTCAAATAGCAGTTGTAGTGTTGAGAACAGGGGGACACATACAATAGCTCTCCCCCTCCCTCTGTGTGCTCTCCATCTAAGAGGCAACGGCACAGTGCCAAAACTGAAGCACAAGGACTCATTGAAGAAAGTAAGAAAGAAGCTTGGTTAAAGATGAACCTATTCTCACCCTTGTTTCAGATTTTATTGTGCCATTTAAAACTGTTTTAAAAACTGTTTTTAAAACCTTTCATGTCACAGAAACATTGTGACCAGATTTAAACCAATTAGATTTTTCAGACTCTCTTGTTTTTTGCTTCTTTAAGCAGTCGGTTGCCATTCACTCATTGGTTTAATATGTTTAATGTCTTAACCGTCCTTCATTATGTCTTTTTAATTCATACACAAACAATGAGTGTGCTTTATATCACATTAACAATTCCATTTGACCAAGCACTGTAATGTTTTTGTCTAATTAGCTTTCATGGGATGTGACTTCGATAGTGATTTGGCAGCAAGTCAGAGTTAACAGCCAATCAGAGAGATCGTAAGAGCCTCTAAACGAACTGTTTTGCTGTGTTGCACTGGCTTGGCATAATGATCATTAGTGAATGCGTCTGCTATTATGTGAGTAATTAGAGTTACGTCTAATGCATAAACCTGAAACACTTCATTTAACTCTGCGTTGTCTCGCTGGCCTGTGTAAGACACAAATCTTTCCTTATCCCTTTCCTGAGGCTGAATTATAATGCGTGTGAAACAAGCCTGTCAGATTACATTTGTATTTATATTTCTGTCACACAGGTTTTACTTGACAACATTTTAATTGGCTAGGTTTGCTGCTTGATTAAAGCTGTCACATACATGATATAAAAACAGAGCCGCGATACTGTTACTGCAGTTGTTACTGTTGCCATTAGCTATTCTATTTGATTCAGTGTCCCTGAATAAGCATCAGAAAGCGGGCGACAGCCTTGACTGCCAGAGACTTAATGAGATCACACATGCACATTGTTGCTCATATCAGTCTAGGTATAGAGTATGTGCTTGTTATTAAAAATGGAAAACCACCAACCTAATGACTAAGAACCACAACCTTTTAGGTTCTCATTTATTCTCATTTAGCTTGTTTCTGGTCTTGTTCTTTATTATTATAACAGATATATAGATAGATAGATTTTTATTGATTCATTGAAATTTTAATAGCTTACTTATTTCAGTTAGTCGTTAGGGCCACATTTCTAATATTTGCGTATGATTTTTGTGTTTCATCTAAAATTTAGGTTACTTTATTTCAGCATACAGCCATTAATGACAATTATTTTAATAGTTGTAGTAAAAAATTAACAGGTGTTGTCAAATAATATTTTACTATCAACATATATACAGTAAATACATTGATTAAAATGTCACCTAAAACTGCTAGTATTATGCAAATTCCCATTTTTTCCCATTTGTTTACACATTGCCTCTTTACCCAATGTTATTAAACCATAATGTTTTAGCAAAAGCATTTTATAGCTCATATGCTCCATATAATACGCTGTTCATAATACAAAGAAAATTACAGGATATCTGAAGCTAAAATTCACAATTGCTAGCTTATGTTCCTCCAGTTATCAATCTGGTCTATTCGGAGAGACATGTTCACCCCATCCAGAGAGGGATTTCTATTCGAAGTGTAACGCTCAGAAAATGAGGTAGGAAGATAGGCAATGGCAATATGTGAATATTGTTTGTGATGTGTTGTCATGAAACACACAGGTGTCTTTTCCCTATTCTGACCGCACTGTGTTGTCAGGCTATGAATATAAATGTTAATCAAATATTAATCAGCTCTGATACACAACGGGATTGATGACATGTGTAGAATCCCTCTCTATAATCAGCTCTTTGCCAGATATTTATGAGGATGAATGGGCAGAGACGACCAATGTATAATTATTGCCAGAGAGAGAGAGGCAGAGAGAGATGCAACCATCAAAACTGACAGTCTGCAACACAGCATTTGAGCCTCTCGGAAAATAAGCAACTGCATTATTCGGAACTAATAAATGTGAAAATGTGATGCTAGCATTCATAAAGCGCTGCATATTCTTTTCCAGAACTAACTTAATTGTCGCCGATATTGACAACCGTGCTGAATTTCAGACCTCTCAGCCAGAATGTGAGTCTTACATTGGAAAGTATTAAATACTTTATGTTTTAAACAGTGTTAGTTTGTTTGTCTTTTGCTCTGTTAAAATAGCTCTAAAAAAGCTTTATGTAGGCAACATTTAACATAATCACACAATAGTGCTGATTGCGGAATGAATCTGTATTTTTGAACCAATCATGTAAGTGACGCACTCATGAAAAATTCACTCGTTTCGTCTCTGAATTAATTGGAAGAATCAGTTGAGTGAATAATTCAATGACTCACAGTAAAGAGTCGCTTGCAACACAGTCTCACGAGCAATTCGTATATATTCGTACGAGGTGCCAAATTTTCGCCAATTCGTACTAATTCGTATGACCTGACTCGTACGATTTCGTACAATTTGTCTAAAATCACGTGATGGGTAGGATTAGGGGCGGGGTTATGTTTAGGTCATTCATACAAATTCATACGAATTGCCATCTCGTAAAATACGTACGACTCAGAATAAATCGTATGAATTTGTACGACTGAGGCCGTACAAATTTGTACGAATTAGCCACCTCGTAAAATCCGTACGAATTGCCGTGAGATCAGGTTGGAAAGAGCCACTATAAAATACACAGCCGGGAACACTTAGCCAATAATTTTAATTCCGTTTTTTGATCATAATAATTTAAAGCAAAAAATCTAATATTGAGGAGACATAACCATTAGCAATCATTTTTAGTGTTTCTTTTGGGATTCTTAAAACACCCATTTAGTTGTGTGAATTAAATCACAGCACCAAGCACAGAGCTCTAAACAAAAATCTGATTATAATATGGCATTTTCATCAGCAATTTCATTAGTGTTGGAACGGCAGGTTTGCTTAACTGTTTATGCGTAGATTGTGTTCATTAATCAGATCTTCTAATCTCCCTTGAGCTATGATGTAAAAAAAAAAAGTCTTTTGTCAGAGGCAGAAAGTCAGCTAGACTTCTGGAGTCTAATTGTAAATTGAATGTTTACATAATCCCCTCAGTATTCACCAGGGCCACTGTGGAAATCACAAAAGCCTTTTGATTAGCGCTGTACCTTTTTATTTCTTGGCATCGTGACAATGTCTCGTCAAAGGCTGTTTGGAATGTTATTGGAGACTGATGGACAAAAACACATCACTCTACTGAAGGGTGATGAGGAGCTCATACAAGGCTTAGCACAAGAAATAAAAAGTTAAACCCATACATAAATCGAGAGAAATCCCAGAATTTCCCCAAAGGAGAAACTTTAAAAGGAACAATGAGATACAAACACTTTAATCCTCCCAGGCCAGAAACACTGAATAATAGTCTCTCTTTTGTTTAATTATTCATGATGATGTGAGTTTTTTTTCTCTTTAATCTTTTCTGCAGACTACAACTTGACTCAAGTGGTTTAAATAGAACCTGTTTAGCTGTATACTCACATAATAAAAGTATGGAAACAGCAATTCTCATGGTGGTTTCACCTCAGAACTAAACAGGAGTACAGCCTGATTCAACTCCAAACACTACTGTGCTTTATGGCTTTCTATTCCTATGTGATTTTGATATAGTGTCTCATGTAGGGTTCAAAGCCATTAGGTACAGAGTGGCTTATCAGCAGTGGATATAATCAATCCAGTATATATCCAGAGCAATTGCTATACACATTTCAGGCACAGTTGTCTGAAGAACTAACAATAAAACACGGCAGGAGAGCTGAGATGTTTCGTTTACAGGAAATGCACAGCAACATAATAATGTCTAAATAGATAGCAGTGTTATAACACAGAGTGTCAGATTTGAATGTTAAACATGCAATTTGCTTCTCCAGTCTCAGGCTGTCTGGGTAAGCATTGGGGTGATGGTATATTCACATTTGCCCTCCCTTGCATCATGGTTTCCTGGGAGAAGAGATGCATTCATTTGAGAATGAAAGGAGAAAAAAAATAAGCAAAAAAGATGAGAACGGGAAGGGGTGGGGGGAGGGGACAAGGGTTATGCATGTTGATGAGCGAATGAATGCGACTAATCTGGGCAACAGGCAAAGCATTGCATTTGCAGAATAGAGAAGCGGAGTGAATCGGAGTTCATCCACTAGGGATGCACCTTAGTGGTGAAGCACACGGCATCTGTGCCTGCGTCTGCCAGTGACATGAGGGAGACTGAGCGCAGTTGTGATGCACGGCACGTTTACTGTTGGCAGATCCTTCTGGACTCTTGAAGCTTATTAAAGTGGCTTGTAGTACACGATAATCCTTTTGCTAGAAGCCCTACGGAGTAATGTATCAGGCAGATATAAGTCTGGTGAATAACCAAAATGCAGTCTATAGCCAGCGTGGAATTGAAAACCGACAGTGTGTGAAGAATAAGAACACAGTTTGCAGTTTGTTGAATGTTTTGATGCAGGCTTTGCCTTTTTCTGTTAAATGCATATTCCGTTATTCAAAATTTTGCCTTGCCATTAGGAGAAAATTTAAGATGCTGTTACATGTATATCGCTTTTTGAACTTTTTTATGTGGATTTCTGGAATTCTCGTCACCGTAATAATTTTGTATGACTGATAAACTGGGAACATTTCATCATGGCAACATACCAGAGGTTCTTTTTAAATTTGCATGACATGGTTTGTGATAATTATTTTTCATATTATGACATATTTCAATGAAACAGCTACTTGAACAAACGAAAATGTTGGACTGGAGTTGATTTTGTCAGTCAGAGGATTGAATTTTCGTGATTGGATCATTGTCATTTTGGTTTCTGTGACAAAACTCAACAGCATTTTCCCTTTAGCTATTGGATTAATAACAAATTAACCATGCTTTTATGATTTTAAAGCAGCTACACTAAGGTTACATGACTTCAACACCTTCAGTAATCTTAGAACAACCTAAAAGCTTTATTAAAAAAAAAAAAAAAAAAGAGAAAGGCTAGGACTCGGAGGATCCAGAATATGTTTATTTAACTGAGACAGGATACAAAGAACAAAAAGACTGACGAGGCAGCAACAAAACAAACTCAACGGAAAAACACACACGCAACGTCAATCCAGACTACTTGAACTGAAACACAAAGGGCTTTAAACACAAGAAAACTAATGCGCAAAAGTGAGGGCAGCTGGAAAATGACAGGTGTTCAAAATCAACCAATGACAACAGAATGACAGGGAAAAACCAAACAGGACTGAACCAAAATTACAAAGGACGGGGGAGACCAAGACAGACAGAACATTACACCCCTCTCCCAGAAAGGCGCACCTGCGCCGACAGCAACATCACAACGGGAAGGGAGGACTGGGTGCTTTTGAGGCAGGACCGGGATGCAGGAACATACCCTGCCTCCAGGGCGGATCAGGAGCCCCGGTAGGCCACACAGGCTGGACAGTCTTAAGGAGTGCAGGATCGGGTGCCTTAGCAGGCCATGGTAGCTCGGGCACCGGCCGTGGCAGTTCCACAAAAGTCCAAACACAAAACCCAATCCGCCCACCCTCTCCAAGACCCACCCCCCAAATTTTCATCCCCCGGGAGGCACAAAGGAGGCGTAGAATCTGGAGGACGCCTAGGGGGGCGTACGGGATGTGCAGCAGACTTTGGAGGGCGCATTGGAAGTGCAACAGGCTCTGGGGAATCGGGCCATGACAGCAGATTTTCTTCCACCATTGGCTCCGGTGGGTCAGGTCATGGCAGCAGGTCCTCTTCCACCATTGGCTCCAGTGGGTTGGGCCACGGCAGCAGGTCCTCCTCCACCATTGGTGGTGGTGGTGGTGGTGGTGGTGGTGGTGGCGGCGGCGGCGGCGGCGGCGGCAGTGGCAGCTCCACGGAAAAACATACACGCAACGTAACGTTAATCCATACTACTTGAACTGAAAAACAAAGGGCTTTAAATACAAGCAAACTAATGGGCAAAAGTGAGGGCAGCTGGAAAACGACAGGTGTAAAAAATCAACTAATGACAACAGAATGACAGGGAAAAACCAAATGGACAGGACTGAACCAAAATTACAAAGGACGGGGGAGACCAAGAAAGACAGAACATTACAGTATCATTTTTGTATTTTATGCTAAATAATAAAATCTAAACATTTCAACATATCAAATTAAAATCAACATCATGGTTAAAATACAGAAACACTGACGATAAAAAAAATATACTTTGCAGTTCCCATTTCACTGAAACAAATGGCGGGAAAACACTCAGCCTGTGACGTTGTCAGTAGGCTAATCATCAGAGGAGGTTGCATGAGCGCGCGCTGTGCGAACTTTGAAATAATGCGCATGTAAAGTGGCCTCATTAAGGCTTGTTTAAAGCACTATTTTGCACTTTGTCCCATGTAAGTCGCACAACAGTTTTTAATAAGGTGAGTAAGCGGCTTTATTAATTAATTCACACCTCCAACAAGCCACTTGTTTGAATGTTAAAACATTGCATGACCAAACACACTAACTTTAACTTGGATTACTATTTCCCATACGCAGCCTACATAATGTTATGTCATTTACCTTAAATTCGTTTCTGGTATTTTTCACGGCCACATGAATGAATCAAAGGCGGTTCTGTGGGCATATATAGGGAGAGCCCTGTGAACAGCTGTTGGTGACACGGCTGTGGGATACTCAACCCCTAGTGAGCTAAGTACTTAGATCGTTTTGTGGAAAACGAAGCAGACGTTTCGTTTACCGAACATCGGAAATCATTTCCGCAGGGCCTGTGTTTTCAAATGCATTAGCTTTCCACATCTGACATGCCGGTGTTTGTGGAAGACCCCGCTCTCTTCTCCAAAGAGAGGCTAAAGTCGGAGCTCATAGCGCATAATGTGGATCTACCCCCACCGGAGAGCAAGAAACACGCTTATGTGGAGCTGTATGTCAAACATGTGAGGACAAACAGCGCAGATTTCTCTAGCGATGAAGAGGAGGATCATCTCAGTGGCAGCGTGAGTAAAGAAAGAGGCCCATCCAGCAGCTGTAGAGGTCACGTTATAAACTTCCTTTATGGAGACTGTCTTGTTATTGACAGGGTTGTTCGCTTTTTAAAGTATTCCCCAAAACTCTTTTCATTTTCGCACATGTCTGTCCAACAGTTTGACACAAGGTGGCGTGATTGAAATAGAATTGATTTGTGCTGTGAATATTCATACCCATATGTTCTTTGCTTTCAAGCTGTTGAGAGGTTTGTAGGTCATTGCCTGTCAGCTCCCAACTGCAGTGAAATACAGATGAAGCATGCATGCTTCTCAAAACATCACAAGTCTTCTGTCAAAATGGGGAATTATAAAAAAAAAATGTTTCTTTCTCTTTCAGAGTGAAATTTGATTCCTTTAGAGTTGTAGAATAGAGCCCCAGCTGTCTCACACACTTCTGGCAGTGTGTAAGACCGCTGCAGGTGTGTGTGTGTGTGGGTCAGGGGGGCCCTCAGAGGGGGCTGGGGAATCTGGGTCAGAGCCATCTTAGACTTGGGTGTCGAATTCTAAGTTTATGATTAGATGTGTTTAATGTGTGGTGACCAAAGCTCTGTTGCCCTAGAAAGTAGCAGGTCTTTGCCAGATTCATGAGTTGGCCATTTCTATAATATTTTGCATTTAGCTAGTACTTTTGAGTCTGTCTCTAACTGGTGCAAATGAATTAATAATTATAAGTAAATGTTAGGAACTTTTTGAAGGGTGAGCAATTGTTGAAAAAACAACACTTGGTGTATTTAAGATTCGAGAAGATTTCACAACATGCTTATGGTTTAAATTTATGATTTTGTGGATTGATTGACGGCACACATCCAAGCTGTTTATGACTATATCTAGTATTGGCAACTAGCCGTTTGCGGTCATTTAAATATAAATATTACTTGAAAACCGTGAGGTGAGCTTAAATGAACATTTTAAAAATGCATTGGCAAAAATTGAATTAAAGAGCCGGTTTCACAAACAGGGCTTAGCTTAAGCCAGGACTAGGCATTAGTTAAATTAAGATATTTAAGCAACTTTTACAA
>JAUCMT010000054.1:9057814-9074079 GCA_032357475.1 Enteromius thamalakanensis | reverse complement strand
AAAAACATGATTAATTTTTTTTTTACCACAGCATACTAAATATTAGGACATGTCATGAGAATAGTTTATATATATAGTGCTTAAGAAAATAAAGGGAACACTTCAACACACTCAATCTTCTGCAGGTGGTGACCACAGACCTCTTCTCAGTTCCTGTGCTTTCTGACTGATGTTGAGTCTACAACCCACACAAGTGGCT
Source organism: Enteromius thamalakanensis (assembly GCA_032357475.1). Lineage (NCBI taxonomy): Eukaryota > Metazoa > Chordata > Actinopteri > Cypriniformes > Cyprinidae > Enteromius > Enteromius thamalakanensis. Next base: position 9,073,880 of record JAUCMT010000054.1, on the reverse strand, counting down.
CAGGTAGTGCATCTCATCCAGGATGGCACATCAATGCAAGCTGTGGCAAGAAGGTTTGCTGTGTCTGTCAGCGTAGTGTCCAGAGCTTGGAGGTGCTACCAGGAGACAGGCCATTACATCAGGAGACGTGGAGGAGGAGGCCGTAGGAGGGCAACAACCCAGCAGCAGGACTGCTACCTCTGCCTTTGTGCAAGAAGGAACAGGAAGAGCACTGCCAGAGCCCTGCAAAATGCCCTTCAGCAGGCCACCAATGTGCATGTGTCTGCTCAAACGGTCAGAAACAGACTCCATGAGGATGGTATGAGGGCCAGATGTCCACAGGTGGGGGATGTGCTTATCCCGCTCCATAAATATCAGGACAATGCCCAGGTGTTGTAGGGAGGTCATACAGGCACGTGGAGGCCACACACACTACTAAGCCACATTTTGACTTGTTTTAAGTGTTTTTCCACTTCAATTTTGAGTGTGACTCCAAATCCTCCATGGGTTAATAAATGAGATTTCCATTGCTAATTTTTGTGTGATTTTGTTTTTTAACAAGAGTATTTAACAAGAATATTTAATTAATTCATCTAGTTATTTTAGTGTTCCCTTTATTTTTTTGAGCAGTGTATAACAACAAAAATCAAATTTATATTTAGCAAGAATGCATAAAAGAATTGATGAGCAATAAAGACATTTATAAAGCTACAAAAGAAAAAAAAAGAAAAAAAATTAAATAAAAAAAAAAGTATTCTATTAAAATTATATGAGAAAACATTTTTAAATTGTAATAATATTTCACTGTATTACTTTTTGACTTTATCAAATCAAATAAATTCAGTCTTTGTGAGCTTGATACATTTCTTTCAAAGACATGAAAACAACTGTGTGTCAGTCGAAAAAAAAAAGAAAAGAATGTGTGCCACTTATGCTTTTACAAAAGTCATGAGAAGTGATGCATGTGCACTTACATGTCTGATATTTGAGAATGTATCCTGTCAGAATGCCATTGGGTTCTGTAGGTTCTTCCCAGTCCAGGTAAATAGTGTCATAGTGCCGGTGCATTATTCTAAATGATCTGGGAATCGAGGGCACTAGAGTGGAAAGAAAGATGCATGTATGAAGTCAAGCATGTATTTGATGTGTTATAATGTTAAGTGAACAGTTTAATACCTCCTTCAGGTGTCTGAAACTCAATGGTGTTGCTGGGCGGACCCTCATAGCGATTATTGGCCACTACAATATACATCCTGTAGTTACTGTACGGGACAAGACCGGTCAGGGTCCCAGACAGACGAGGTCCATTAGCTTTAAAACTCTTGGTCTTAATCCTCCTGCTCACAGTGTGCCAGGGCAGGCGACTGCTCTCTCTCCAATAATAAACCTGAGAAACCAAGCACAGCTCCATCAGCAGCCAGTATCATTTCCTGCATGCCACTGACCTGTGCATCTAAGAAGCCATACTTTGTACTCCTTTATTTCACCCATGATGTCAGCTCGTGACACTGGCTCCCAGTGGACTGTCAGCGTTGAGCTCTCAATGTCTGACACTTTCAGGTCAGATGGAGCGGCAACTGGACCTGTTAGAGAACACAATATGAGTGACTGACTCGTATCTCTTTAGGGTTAATGAAGTACATGTCAACTTACGGTCTTCCCCAGAGTAGCCAATCACAACAGGGGATTCTGGGCCATAGCCGAAGAAGTTGATGGCCTGAACTTTAATCTCGTAGGGTGTGAAGGTGTCAGTGTCATAGATGATGTAGCTACACCACCAGTATGTTGTGTAGTTCTTCCACTCCTCCCTTGAATCCTTTCGTTTCCACCAAACCATGTAGCCCAGTTTCGGTCCATTCCATTCTCTGTACTCCAGTGGCTTCACACACAACAAATAACTCACAGTTAATGTAAATCACATGCATGAGATTACATCACAGCTAGCATCTCTGACTACAATAACTGACATCCGTCAATCAACAGTACATCACCTCCCAGCTGATCTCCATGTTATTTCTGAACACTCCACTTCCCATTCCTTGGATGTTTCTTGGGATGGCATCAGGCACTAAAGACACAAAACGTTACTCAATATATAACATAATATACCAGTCTATTTTAAATGCCAATGTATGATAGCATATTTTGCTGTTTTTTATCTGCCTCTTTAAAATCAGATCAATTGGCTGTTAATGTTTTTATCATTCATCATTTTAAAATTAATTTGAGCAATATTGTTCCTCTGTGCTGTTATCATTATCGTTGTGCTGCCTGTGGGACTTTGCTTCTATTTTTACATTTTTTTTTAACTATACCTTTATTGTTATCATTATAATTGTAGTCCTTGGTGCAAATAGAACTTGTCTGTAGTTTTAAAAATTATCTTACAGAACCTCAAATTTTAAACAAAAATAGAATAGAAGTGAATAGAATAAGGGCCTACCAGCTCCTCCTGTCTGGTAGTATTCAGATGCCCAGCTGGGTTTACTGGGACCTATACCATTTACAGCAATGACCCGGAATCTGTACTCTACAAATGGTGTCAGCTGTAAAATCACAGAGTTTAGGTTCCCCGGGTAGCTGGACAAATTCTTCCAGCCGCTTGGCAGAAGCCAATAATCTGCAAGAAGATCTTCGGTATATTGAACCAGATACTCTAAAAGAGAATTCATTCAAAATTATATCATTATAAGGCTAGATTTTTTTACAAATTTTAGTGGATGTTAGTTTATGTGGATGTGTGTATTTGTGTACCTTTAATAGGACTGTGGTTGCTTAGTCCTGGTACCCAGGTGAGTCTAACACTCCTCTCTGATGGGTCTGATATCTCTAGGTCACTGGGAGGATCTGGACGATCTAAAAACAAAAGTATACATGAATAATATTCTAATGTTTATACTGCATACATGTATAAAGTGTATGTATATACAGTATATGTGCTGGTACCCATCACAGTGAGTTTGGCTGAGGCAATGACCTCCTCCAGTTCACTTTTAACCCTGCAGGAGTAGACGCCTTCATCTCTTCTGTACACATCAGCAATGCTCAGAGAATCCTCATCCTTTGTCATTCTATAAGACACAAAGCAGTCAAATAAAGTATATTTTACTCAAGTAAACCACTAGAATACTTAATGACATGTGTTTAAAGCTACCTCCTTCCTAAGATCAAGAACTTCTTGTCCTTAAGCCAAGTGACGGTGACATCCAGAGTCGTGTCGAAGCTAATCTTACAATCAAAGCGAGCCAGACTTCCTCTTATGACTACAGTATTGTGTGGGGCACGGATGATTTTAATAGGCTCTATAAAATAAAAACACATTTAGTCTATAAACAATCAGGTTGTGATGACATAATAAAACATTTACAAGTAAAATGGAGAATCAAGAATCTATGCAGCATTTTCTTATACTTATTTTGATGTTTTATATGGACATACGTGCATATGAAATGTAGGTACGTTAGAAAATTCAAATAACAGATATTGACCTTTGACCTCCAGTTGGACCTCCTTTTCATCTCTCCCAATGACGTTGCTTGCAACACACACATAGCTTCCCTGATCTTGTAGCTTTGTATTTCTAATTTCTAATGTACCGTTTGGAAGAATCATATGACGACTTCCCTCCAAGGTACCTAGTCCTCCTTTTGACCTATACAACATTGATGAAAACTGTTATTTACCATTTTAAAAACGTTCAGGCAATTGCTGCTTGTTTTGTTTATTCACACCATCACAATAGACATATTTTGTGTTTTTATGCTTGTATTTGTGACCATTTAAAATTATAGCGAGACAATATATTTACCAACGCAGGTCAGGTTTCGGAGACCCAAAATATGGGCAGTCTAAATGAGTGTGATTGCCTTCTGTTGTTTTAATGAGTTCGTCTCTGGGACCTAACAGGCGAGGTCTCATATCTGCCGACAACATAGTAGAGTTGCAATTACTCACTGAAGCTGATAGTGCATTTTCAATCCACCTTTATCTAGCTCTTACCCATTACCGCCAAGAAAGCATTTGCCATGATATAGCCGTACTGGTTTGAAGCATTGCACTGGAACACAGCAGCGCTATCTGGAACCACAGCCCTGAACGTCAAAGTGTCTCCTAAATTCTGTCTGCCTGGACTCTTAGGAGCATCTAAAGGGAACACAGTAAAAATTAGCATTAAAAAGCTTAGCAGAATGCCTGGTTGTATATGAAGTATTTTTTTCTCACCACTGATTGGCTCTCCATTAACCAGCCACTGTATCTGGGGTCGTGGAATTCCATCAGCTCTGCACACTATACTACCGCTGTCATCACGAGACAAAACCAGACTCTCAGGCTTCTCCACCCAGAATGGAACCGCTGCAGATGGAAAGAGAATTGAGAGTAGATAGCGATCTTGATGCTGTCATTCATTAATCCTTAAAATCAAATGTAGTCATTATTTATTCATCTTTATATCATTTTATAATGCTCATGTTTCTGTATAGATTTGGGTTTTTAGCACCAAATCAGCATATTATGTGATTTATGAAGGTTCATGTGACATGGAAGACTGGAGTAATGACTCTTGAAAGATCAGCTTTACCATCATAAGAATACATTTAAAATGTAAGATATATCCAAATAAAAAGTTAATTAAAATTGCAATAAAATTTCAACAAATGCACCATAACGAGGATTACAGACTTATTTGAAAACTTTTTTAAATTATACAGGCCTCAGACTTTTGGACAGTACTATGAATATGGAACCAGGTGTAATGTCACTTATGATGTTTAAAATGCCAAAGCTGATGTGATGAGGTGAAATATTGTCAAATTCGATTTTAAATTCTATCATTTTTAGTGAATAAAGACAAAATTTTCGGTCTTTTCCTCACACAACGTATACGTGAAATATAAAGCTGTTTGGAATGTAATTTATGTGTTTTTGCTCAGCGACAGATGTGTCTCTATGAAGCATTAACTGAAATTGTATGGAAAAACAGTATGAACTTCCTTACAATTCTCTCTTTGAGTTCTATTGAAAAACAGTACAGCACACAGGTTTGGAACGATTCAAAAGAATGAAAAAATAATGAAAGAAGTTACATTTTTGGATGAATCCACACAGTCACAGTCATAAACAATAGTTATAAAGTAATGAAGTATTCTACATTTGACCCTGACAGTGATGACGTGGTCCAGGCTGCCCATCCTGTTCGAAGCCGTGCATATGTAGTCTCCTCCATCATCCATGGAGACGTTCTTGATTCTAAGTGTCTTATTAAAGTTTTCCAACTTCTTTCCTGTCATGGACATCTCATCCCAATCTTTAGACCATTTGATAAAGGGAGTCGGACTACAAGAAGAAAGAGAGAAACATAATTACTACTGGTTAAAAGCAGGCAGCTAATGAAGTAATCAACTGCATTCAATTGGTCTCAAAACCAAAATCATTTTAAAACTCACACTCCGGCAGCAAAACACTCTAAAATAAGCTCTTCCCCCAGCATCGCAATGGTTGTGCTGGCGGTTCCTTTGGGTTTCAGAAACTTGGGTGGCGTATGCGCTGCCATGCGAGCTACATACACATAAAATAACACAAATTTTATAGAGAACTTCCCACTTTAGCCAAAGCAGAGGTGACCAGTTAATGGATCAGTCTGTTAAGTGTTACCAAGAAGCATAAGAAAGAGTCCTAACTCACCATGGAGTTAGACTGTTAGATGGTTTAATCATGGTTCTTCCTCAAACTAAACACACACAGACATAGGCATGGAGGAATATTAAACCAGATTTGCTTAAAGATTTGCCCAAAGCAGAATGAAAATAATAGATAGCACAGACCTGTAAGCACCTGCAGAATGAGGGGTGGTTTCTGCTGAATGGTGTTTGTGAAAGGGAAACGTGCAACGCAGACATAGTTTGTAATAGCATCTTCTGCTACGATACTGGAGAAGTACAGATCTCCATTTTCTGCCTTTGATACTCGACGGTCCTGGCGGATTGTTGCCATGGCTATGGAATATAGATGAAATTGGATACAAACTATAGCCAGTACATTTAAAGGCTTATTTACGGTTCAGCAAACAGAACTGTTATACTGTTAAATTAATGCTTCAAAAGTGGCTTTAGATCATTTGATCTTTCATATCAGAAATATATGAGTTGGAGACTTACTGCTGTTCAGCCAGTAAGTGTCAGGTTTTGGAGGTCCTACAGGAGGATTGCAGGGAAGGATGAGAGGAAGTCCAACCACCACTGAGACTGGCTCCAGATACTCCTTCAACCATGTACGAGCCTCTGATCATGGAAATGACATGTTATTGCTGACAACGCTCTTTCTGTATTAACAATTGCATTCTGTGTAAGAGCTTACTGGAGACACGCAGATTGATGTAACTGGATAGAGCAGAGCCAAACTCATTAGTCACGGTGCACTGATAGACACCCTCATAGTCTTCGGGACGACCCCAGAAGAAAATTTCTAATGTGCCAGAACGCCACCTCATGCTGACCTGAGGATCTCGAGCCACATTCAGGTACACTCCATTGCGTGTCCATGTGAAGCTACGTGCAATAAGTCACTTTTATCAGTTAGTGCATACATTTTTAGCACTTTACACATCCACATATGAAAGAAAAGCCCAATAAAGGTCAATGCAAGTAATCAATTTAGTTCAATGAAGATTTGACATTTATAACTATATATAACGATATGTTGAAGCTTGTTGGATACTTACACTGGAGGTGGATTCCCTGTTGCTTCACACTCCACTATAATAGGGTCAACTGGATCTACTATGTAGTCTTGAGGACTCTCTTTAAAGATCATTGGAGGCTGCCTGACTGTGGGGATATACAATACACATAAAAATATAATGTTAAATTAATTAAAAGGACAACATATGAGAATAAACAATGAACCCTGGTCACAAGGCAGGCTGTGGACAAGTTCCAAATAGCAGTTCCTCACCATCAGGAGGAATTTCCATGGCTAAAATCCATGTTTGCTGTAGGATAGTAAGTATGGCAGGAATCCTCCAAAACTTCAGAGCTCTCATCTCTGCTGTGTACAGCCTTTGCCTTATTGTGGCCTAAAAACAGAGAAAATTCTAACACCAGTACTAACATAACTATAAAATACTGTATTGCCCTGTATATACTTGCCTTGAATTTCCTTGTGTTTGTTCATTTATAACTAATCCGCTTTTATAATTATTAACTTTGTTTTGTTTTGTATGGGTTGTGTAGAAGTTAAGGGTAATCCATGACAACGCTCGCTGCTCTAGTGTTTGTAATGAAGCAGACAAACAAACACTATTCCATATGCAAATGAAGCGCTGGGTGTATTATTTTTAAATCCCCGCCCTCTTCCGCTTTACGCAACTCTGATTCGCTGCCAACAACAGAGCAATTTGCATTTACGCACCTCCGTAGAGCTGTGCGTAATCCTACTGCGTCAATAATAGAAGTGCTAACGCATTTACTTTAACATTCTTAAAATGTTAAAAACCGCCGTATTGTACATTAAGTATACATGTTTAATATTAATATGTTTAAAGAAACCGCCGTTAACGGACAAGATAAAAGATTAAATAAAACAGAAAATTATTAAACTTAACTGCAAGGATAGTTTAATTGGCTACGACATACATATGCAAATACATAATGCACATGCGCTTGTAAAACAACATTACTTTATTTACTGCATTCTACTTCATAAGTTTCCTACTGGGAAAACAATTAGTACACAAACTAGCATACCAACTGAACTGGAGTCTCCAGGATTCACAAAACCTTCTTTATCCGTGTCTGCAGCTCATTTCACAGTGCTAAAATAAAAACACATATTATATATATCACAGTATATTACAAATACAAATATTCATGTATTTCACAAATATCACATTGGTCAAGCACACCATCTGGAGATTGTTACCTTTTATATCAGCACTGCAGTTTGTTTTCCTCATTATGCTAATAGGGTATTGATGTCGTCATCACTGCCCCATTTTCCAAAAATGTCATATTTGTTGCATTTAAAATTGTTCCAAAGCAATGTCAATCCAAGCAGATGTCTACTGTAATGTATACCTCTCCAACTAACATCCCTCTCTTCATTGTCTTCATCCGTTTGCCCACTCTACCCATGAACCATGAATGAAGTCCCACCCCCTCCATCTCTCTCTCTCTCTCTCTCTCTCAGTATACTTAAGGAAACTGTCCAAAAAGCTAAATATTATGTTAATTATAGACTACTGGCAGAAGTTTATTGTAAAAATAGTGATTCAAGACTACAAGTCTTTACTTTATTAGCTGACCTTTTATTAATTATCATGTCATATTTACATAGGCCATATAAATAGCCAAACTCAGCTGAAAGATATTTTGCATTCTTTTTGATTATGACATCAATGTGTGGGTCTCATTGTTTGGTCCTGAAAAACTAAGTGAACTCATAATGAATGAAATGTTTGTTTCGCAGTGAAAATTGAAATGCGGTCATGAGACTCGTGACAGCATCTAAAAGAGATTTAAACCAGCTTTAATAAACTGGTACTCTTTTGCCTACTTTAAACGCACACTTTAACTCTTTCTAAGCTTTAAACGTACTTAACATAAATGATCATGGTCAAACACAGAAACAGGTGAATGAACTCCTTGTCAAAACAATGTCCAAGAGGGCAGAGCTTGACTCAGGAGAGAAAAAGATGTGGGTGGAAACAGGATCTCAAGCACTGAAACACATTCCCAACCCACATTGGCTCAGGCATCCAGGGATGCACAAAGTACAATATGCCAGCTCGGTCTTACTGTACACTCCACAGATGAGCTAATACGATGAAAGAACAAAAAAGTTCTTGAGTCAGCTCTCTTAGTGAAGAGAGACATAAGCATGATCTAATTGAGGTCAGGTTCCTCAGCGCTCCAGTATGCTCAGGGGAGCGTATGACATCAGCAGCGCTGCAGTGCCATGCACCAAACTGTACAGAGCAGGACACGAGCCTGAGCCGCTTCCTCCAGAGACGGGACAATGAAACCTCTGTCCGCTCGGACACAGTAAGCTGGCTCTGTTTAGACAGAATAACTCTGAGGGTTTTATTAGTTCAGCCTTAAAGTGGCACTACAGCTTGTTTGGAAGAACATCTGCTGGTTAACCTGTCAAGAGATGTTGAGTCTAAATATACCCCAAACATAACTGTAAACCAATACAACCATAAGGAGGATATGCTAACCTAAACTGCAAAACATAGCCAAACTTAATTTAAATATATTGATGTTTCACAGCTAGTGAGTGGTCTATACAGTACATGCAAAATAGAATTAATGTAAGCTCATTGTACAGTTAGCCATTTTCCCCCATGCACAATTCTTTGTTTATATTCATAACTACTAAAAGTATCTAACTCGGTTTATATGTGTCAGTGTTGTTGACACTGTCTTCAGTGACAAGCGTAATTCAGATGAAGCAGCTGACTCACAACTCTCAGCTCTAGTCAGAAAGAAGGATGACATTATAATGAAACATACATTGTTTAACCAACAGTGACATCACACTGTCTTACAGCCAGTAATGGTGGAACTCGAATAGCAATAGCCTACCATATATATATATATATATATATATATATATATATATACGCTAGATACTAACATTTTTGTATATTAAATCTTAAATAATAGTAAATACATGTAATATAATTAAACTTACCCAAGTTAATATTTCAGTGACTTCAGGGTTCAGTGCAAATGGAGGAGCCTGTTTCTGTTTTCAATTTACAAATCCATCATTATTGCGCTCTTTGTCCATGTTGTGTCTCCAGACCCAGGACAGTCTGTTAAGAATCCTGTGATAAACAAAAATCCACCAGTTGTTTGGAGCTTCAAGCAGAGGCTTAAGTAAAATAACTTCACAGAGAGACAAATTTGCACAACTGTCCAAAATAACAAACAGTGCTCTTGACTGATGTCCCAGTCACTGCTAGTCACATGAGCGATGACTGTGGCATGGAAAACATCACTAAAATCACCATTATTGGAGACTCTATTGTATTTATATTTAAAGGAAATGGTCATACTGCCATATTTTGTCACAGTGTATGGTAATAATTTTCTATCCTCTTTACAGTCAGACTAGTAGAGAATATCCATAGCTTTTTGTTTAGTTTGAAAAAATCAATAAAGATTTAAAATCCACTGCATTTCCACTGTTCTCCCATTATAGACTGTACTTCATGGGTATAATGTTAAAAACACCATTTTAATTATACTTTACATCATCTGCTTTGTGCTTCACTCTTAAAAATATATATATAAAAAACAAACTAGTGGTTAGAAGTAGTGCTCTTAGTTTTATTTCATTTCATAAATCTGAAAAATGAAAACAGAAATCCATTCTCATCCAGATAACACACATTTAATTGAATTCTTGTCAGCTCTGTGTAAAGTCCACTCAAGCCCAGCGCTGCTGCAGCTCCCACGCTTTCCCTTCGATCCAGTCCCGTGTTTTCCACATCGCTGAGCGTTCTGTCATCAGCACTTCACACAATCGTTCCAGTTTGGGTCGGTTCCGGTCCAGGTACAGCTGTGTGTCTTCCTGCAGCTGCTGAAGCACTTCAGGCCTGCTTTCATCCAGCGTCACGTTTGAGCTCAGCATCGGGTTAAAGCGGAAATACACATTCGGTGATAAGAGGTCATCCAGCAGAGTGTGAACACCTGAAAATGGCAATGTGAACAATATGTTTGAATATGAACCTCAGTTTTGTTTTATGCATGTCTGCAAAATTGTGTATTGAACATAATAATTGTAAAATTATTTTTTATAATATTAGTAAATGTAAAATGCTCCTCATGGTCATATGCGACTAACCCTCAGTATCAGTGGCGCTACAGATCAGGTTGCTGATTTTGGCTCTCAGACTTGTGGAGGTTGCCGGCCCTCTTCTAGCATTGTCATAACGACCGGTTCCCAGTGACAGCACACACTGGAAGGGCTGGCTGGGCCACAGCAGTCGGCTTTCATGGACAGCCAGAGCACAGGGGTTATTGAGGATAAGACCACCATCCTGGAAGAAAAAGGAAAGTGAAGAAGATCTGGATACAAGTATGTTCCAAGTATGTTCTGCTCTGACCTGGTGTATGTCGCCATGAAGAGAGAACTCCTGGAAATATCCCGGAGCAGCAGATGAGGCACGCACGGCCTGCCATAGCCGGTATCCTGATCCTCCAGCATAGCGGCTCAGTCGTCCTGGAGCATGGTTATAGTTGCGGAAGATAAATGCTTTCGGACTTTTTCCCCAGTTCACTACAGCACTTACAGCAGACACCTGCGTGAGGAGAGAACAGCAGTCAGGAGTCCACAAAAATCTGGATTGTAAAAAGCGTTTTTCGATTGACCTTTGGGCTCAGCTCATCTCTGGCTGTTTTAATTAAAACCTCCTCTCCCATCTTCTCCCTATGATGAACATGAAGGATAAGTTAATAAAGCAATGTTGGTATTAATACGGTATAGGTTTTTACTGTGTAAATCCAACCTTAAGATCAGCTCCCATGGTTCTGTGTTGTAGTAGGAGTGCGTCCAGCCCATCTTCACAGTACCAACAAGGGGGTTTTGTCGGAAAACATCTGACCCGAAGCGATGATACATCTCTTCACATTCATCTAAAGAGACACGAGCTAGACCCAACATGTAAGCCAGAACTGCTCCTATATGCAATACAGAGATAAATAGTACATTATATAATATATAGGTATGTTATGAATGGGGTAAGTTGTTCATTATTCCAAAATGAAATCAGAAAAGGTGTTCAAGATCCCAATGCAGTAAATTATGCAGTCACTTATGCTCACCGGGGATGTATTTATATATACATTAAAAACAGTAATACTGTAAAATGTATTGTGAAATTTTTATCATTAGTTTTCATCAGTGTTTGTGCTGCTGAATATTTTTGTGGAAATCATAATAAAAAATGGTCAGGTTTCTTTGATGAAATCAAAAGCTAAAAAGAACAGCATTTATTTTAAACAGAAATCTTTTGTAATAAAAATAAATAAATCTTACTGACCCCAAAATTTTGAATGTTTATATGTTTAGAATTGTACAAGTTTTGGTATACATTACCAGTGCTGACTCCACATATGTAGTCAAAGAGTTCATACACTCGTTTTCCTGTTTGAGCCTCCAGCTGTTTTAACACTTGTAGTGGAACTAACCCTCTGTAAAACACAAAAGAACTTTAAATAAAAAGCCATCTAGGAATAAACACGTTTGGTTATTTGAGGGACGAAAAGATTTGACTTTATTCAGTAAATTGTTAACAGATGTTCACTTTTTTTGGAAGAATTATATCATATTTGTACAGTTTTACAGGCATGAACTGTTAATTAAATGTGGTGTTTCCTACTTGGTTCCGCCTCCATCAATGGAAAGCACCCTGACCCCGCAACCTCTGACCGGATCCACATAACCAATCAGAGCGAGAGTTTCCCTGATGGCTTCTTGAAGTTTTTTATTCATCCAAGAGGCCCTGCGGCATCTTAGGAGCTGCACTGCTGCTTTTTCCTATATTTAATCAAAGCAATGAACTGAAAATTCTGCATTTCTACAGTTACATATAGGTCTATATTTGGTGATTGTGTGTTTTACTGTATACCTGCCACACCACAGCCTTGCATGCCGGGTGCTGAATGAGGTGAGTGTTCAGCTCCTCCACACAGGAAGTGATAGATGACGGTACCGTAGCCTTTTCCAGTCTCTTCAGTAGAACTCTAGTAATCTCATCAGCCTTCCTGCTCCTTAAAACCTAGAAAACAGATCTCCTGCTCATTAATCGATTTCACTGGCTTCAAAGTAGATTCACTGCAAAAAAAAAAAGAAAAAAAGAAAAAAAAAAAGATTTTATATAGAAATCACTGAAAATAAATAAATAAATAAATAAATAGTGTAATAGGATTTACTTTAAAATAATTTCAAATAAATTGCACAAATAATTTAAAAGAAACAACATGTAACATTACATTTTAATTAAAAAAAAAATACATTTTTTTAATAGTAAAATTAATTTTAAATATCTTTGTTTTATTTACAAGATTTACAACATTTATTACTTTGTATCACAGCAAATGCAAACGGATGTACTGATATTAAAATTCTATAAAAAAAGACACAATGAGCTGAAAATAATTTTAACTATAATTTTAAAACTAATAAATAAAATTCTGTTCTACTTTGTCAAAACAAGGGAAAAATAAAACACTAACAACTAAATGCAACAAAGTGAATTTAGGTCTCACAACATTATAATGTACAGTATAAAAACATACATATAAATTTGGGGATTTGTAAAAAAACGTGTTATTAATGCATTAAGAAGCATAATAATCATTTAAAAAAACTCATATCATCATTTAAGTGATATATTGTGGATCCCTAGCACATGGACCAATGGAAAAAAAAGTATATCAGTACTCCTAGATGCAATTCACACAATGTCTCAAAATTCAGTTGCCAGCATGCATGAGTAAGGGTGTCTGATTAGATATGTTGAAGACTCACAGTTTTATCCAGAATTTCTTCTGGGGTCCTTGTTATAGTTGTGGTTTGGTCACTATGCCTGGAAGAGCCCGTTCCCAGGTAGCTGCCCACAAAGCCAGGTATAGTTGAGGGTTTCAACAGACGCTCTAAAAAGGACAGTGTTTTTTCCTGGATCACAATGTACTTATGTGAACCTCTGTTAAGGTTTAACTCCCCATCCATCTCCTCATTCTTTGGAGCTGCTGATCCTTTAAAATAGCTGTTAACGTGGTTGGCCATGTAAGTGTAATTTTCCCCAAAGCGTGTGGTGAGGCTGCTCATGTGGAACAAGCCTGGAGATTTGGGCTGTAGAAGTGAATCTCTAGGTTTATGTACAGCATCCGCGGAGACTGAAGTCTTCAGGATGTTTGTCTCAGCATGTGGTGATTTCTCAGCAGTATCTGCTACTTTTGCTCCAAAGTATTGATTGATGTGCCGGGCAAAGTGGAGGTATCCTTCATCCCAGGAACTAGATACATTGTTATGAATCTTTGGTTTTGTACCCATACTAATGTTTAGCTGATTTTGGTCACTTTTAGTAACCGTAGTTCTTCGCTTTCTGCTTCTAGACCTTTTGAGCTTATCACCTGGTGATACAGCCATATGAATTTGCTTAGGATTTCTAGAGAATACAGAGTTAATGTGATTGGCCACATAGCTGTAACTCTCCCCAAATCTGTTTGCCAAGGAACTGGTGTGAAACAGCTGCAGACCAGGATAGGTTGAGGTCAAAGGTTGATGTGGGGAAGATTCACAGACTTGCTCAATGGCAGGTGTCCCTATAAGAGCTCTGGAATCTTCAGTACGTCTGTCCATCTGAACTCGTCTTGATGTTCTGGCAAACGGTTCCTGCACTCCAGACATCCATTTACTTTGCCCATAATCTACCAAAGATACCTGTTTCTGCTTAAAGTGCAAGTTTATGTGTCTGGAGAGATGATTAAAAGACTCTCCTATTCTTAGCCCAAGTACATGCAGCCGAAAAGTAGTCCTGCTGTGCTGGTTAACTCCAATGGGAGCTTCTGCTTTGAAAGCGTCCCTGCTGGAGGTTGAGTATAATCGATACATCTCAAGGCCCAATACATTCTCATATTTCATATTACTGCTAATTGCTCCAAAAAGTCTGATAGTCTTCTTTGATCTGTGAGATTTGAGAGGGATTCTCTTTGTAGAGTGAGAGTAGCAGATACTCCCACATGACCTCTGAGGCCTCCTGACAAGATGAGAAACATTTCTGATGTCTAACTTTATTTTGTACACCAACCAGAGCCGATTTAAACCCAGGTGAGTGACCCGGGTTTTGTTAAGGTACCAACCCATAAATGAAGCTCAAGAGACCAAGCAGATGATCTGAATGAGGAATGAATAAGGATTGATCAAAATCATGGAAAGGATGTCTAAAATACAAAGCAGCAAACAAAAATTAAGGGGAAAATATACTTATTATTGATCATTTCTGTCCTGATATTTTGTCATTTTAGTGTTACTGTGTTCTTAATAATAATCGGAAAATAACCAAGATCATTAAAATGCAGTATATATCATATAATGTAGACCAGCTCTGCACAGTTTAGCTCAAACCATAATCAAACACACCTGATGCAGCTAATCAAGGCTTGCAAGATTGCATGCTGATCTTGCAGAGTTAGATGTGTTTTAACAACATTTTAATTAAAAAATGTAGTCTTGACCATTTCTCTAAACCTTAACCTAACCTTACCTATGAGTAATCACTAAAATCAAGAGGAAATAATAGGCACTGATGTACAAGCACCATGCACTGATTGTAAGCCTTAATTTAGCAAAGACTATAAAGTCGTTCTTCACATCTGATTGGTTAATCACAATGATGTTCCAGGGTCAACAAAGCTGTTAATCCAGGAACATGTAGCACTCTGCAAAATCAGGTTCTGCTGTAGGGCACTAGGGGCACGTGGTTGTGTTAATTTATGTTTGCACGCCCTCTCCTGGTCAGTTATGGAGGATTTGTATATTTAAAACTAAATTAAATGGTACAATTTCGCAATGAATGAATAAATAATAAATAAATAAAAGATTGTGTGTAGATACATAACAAAAATACATAAATGTAAAATGGACAAATGTAATTTACGTTATCTATATGTCATCTTCGTTATTTATTGACCAGTTTAAATTTTAATATGGCACCGCAAATCCTCCAGTCAATTGATTTAAACAGGCACGTGCAGATGGGGGCGGAGGGTGCTTGAGCACCCGCCCTTTCCTACTGGATCCAAGTATAGGTGTATGCACCAACTGTAAGGGGAGTTACATCAGGGCGTTTTTACACCATGTTACTGATTGGCCGATGTCATAGTGAGGGTAGGGTTAGGGGTAGGGTTAGGTCAGGGAGATCATATTGATTGTATGGTTGAGAAACACCCAGCGGTTTAAAAATGCCCAGAAATTGAGAAACGCCCACATTTTCTCTGCAGAGACCTCAATCTCCCTGGATGCCTCAAGTGCCCTTTCTTTTTTTTTTTTTTTTTTTTATGTGTGTGTGTGTCTGGTG
>JAUCMT010000054.1:9019969-9040525 GCA_032357475.1 Enteromius thamalakanensis | reverse complement strand
TTGTAAAGATAACTATGAAAGTGTGAAATTTCCCTTTTTTTTTTTTTTTTTTGCAAAACATGATCAAAGGACATGAAGTCTAAGTAGTCTAAGAATCGCCCCAATACGTTTCTATCCAACATTACTTAAATGGCATTTTTCAAAATGCGCATAAAAATAGGTGGATGGAAACTTAGCTATTGGGCTTTTCTTTTTTTTTTTTGGAAAGTGAATCAAAAAATTCTATTAATATTGTATTGTATCAATAGACATTGTATACATACATTTAAATATTTAATACATATGTTAATATTAAATGTACATTTCTATGCAAGTTTAAAAAGTGATTCATCTGTTTGTTTCATTGATTTACATTAATTCTTAAACTGTAGTTGTTTAAACTTAAATGTAGTTGAAAATATTACATGTTTTAATCTTATGCTTAAGTGTCACTTAAGTTGACTACTAGGTGTTTCTTTTGTTTCCTGGTGCAGGTGTTGTGTTCCTGGCTCAGTAACAACCCAAACTATGAGGAGATCACCAAGTGGTATCTGGGCTGGAAAAGCTTGCTCTCAGAGAACCTGCTCAGTCACCCGCTAGTCAAAGAAAAACTGAACGAGGCCCTTGACATCATGAATCGTGCTGTTGCAACTGGACTAGGTCAGTCGCTAAAAACCAAAAAGCATACTATATCAACTAAATGTGTTTATAGCTTTATAACTTCACTTATGTGTTTTGCAGGTGGGTATATGCAACCAGGAGCAAGAGAGAACATTGCATATTTGATTCAGACGGAGAGAAGGAAAGATTTCCAGTGCGAGCCTCAGTCTGAGCGCCGTGAGGTGGACAATTCTGTCACACGCCCACCAGGCACCGCAGCCGTACCAACATCTGTACCGACCAACTTTAAAGATCTAGTCCAGGCCAAAGCTGAGGAGAACGGCATCGTCTTCATGCCACTGGTGGCTAAACGGCATATGGGCAAACAGTTGTTCACATTTGGCAGAATAGTCATCTACATTGAACGTGGAGTGGTCTTTGTCCAAGGTGAAAAAACCTGGGTCCCTACATCACTACAGAGTCTGATTGACATGGCCAAATGAGACTGATGCTCAGTCAAAGAGAAGCCATTTAGTCTGCTTCCATGTAGTTTAGAACCTGTGTCAGACTTGCCTATTAATGTTGTTTTATATTGAAGAACTGGTTTTGAATAAATTTCTCTTTAAATGAAAACCATCCTTCAATGTTGTATTTAGCTTACAACCACTTTTTCATTCAGATTAAATTCAGCCATTACACAACCACCTTTTGTGTGTGTATGTATATACATGTGCATATATACAGTATGTGTATATATATGTGTATGTATATGTGTGTGTGTGTGTATGTATGTTTTGTTTGTTTTTGTCACATTTTAACCAGACAACAAATATAACAGATTTGTACAAGTTATTTTATTTAAGAAAAAATAAACAAAGTTTGATATACAAAACACAGAACATGAGGAAAGCCTATTTCCATTAGAAAAGTAAAAGAAACACAGTATTACTTGGAAGTTATTGACATCATTTCATACATAACCTGACATAGTCCAATGGAATGTTTCAGAGCAAAGCGGTTCTCTGTATGTGAAAGTGTATATCTTCAAAAGAAAGTCCCAGCTCTTCTGTCTTAGAAGTCCTTCTGAAGATCTGCAAAAATAATCACATTCAAATAATCTGCACAGACACAAAAATACAACCACCAACATGAGGTTAAGGATGCCAACACTTAAGCCAATCCTTTTTGTTTAAATGAAGGACAGTATTAAAAATTATGAACTATTGTGTAACTGAATTTAAAAAAAGAAAAATCACCTGTATATTCATGCTGATTATTGGCTAAAAGAATAAATTTAACAGTGCTAAGTTTATTTAATACTCATATTAAAATATACAAATTTAATATGCAATATGATTGAAATAACCAATGTGTCATCCCAATCCATTTCTAATGTAAAAGCTGAAATCAAGTGTATGTGAAGGACATGAAAGTCAGAGAAACTTGTTTTAAACTCACCACTCTTCTTCAGCATCTCCCCTTTCCGGGATCGAGCCATTACCTCCAAAAACCGATCAAAGACCTTCACATACTTGGCCAGGCTGGTCCGCTTGTAGTCTACAAATAACCAAAAACGCATTTAGCGAACAGTACCTTCCCACAGAACACCAACACGTATAAACAGAACCATCTTTCTTTGCTCACCTCTGATTCTGCGTCGTTCTCCGGCTTCTTGTTCATTCTCCTTGTCCTTCAAGTCATCTTCCTCCGCCTCATCTTCTCTGGGTTTCTCCAGCTCCTCACAGATCAGACTACAGGGAGACAAGCGAGTCTAGAATATCTTAACTTCTGACATAAGCTTCTCAAGTATACTTAGAAACCACAGCATATATGAAATCACTTGTCACATTATATGAAATAACCTGACAAAGATGGACATTGAAATATTCAACATTTACCTGATCGTAGGGACCTCAAAAGGATCAAACGCGTCCAGTTCTTTCAGATCTATTGGCACTGAGATTCGACCTACAGAAAATATTAAATGCAAAAAGATTTTTAAAATCAAATTAAAATGACATTTGCAACCCATTTTACCTGAAATGTAAAGCACAGATAAAACTTGCATTTATTGGATTATAAATTATGGTATAATCTGTTAAATTATACTAAAACAACTATTTAAAAGTGATCGTATGGGAATAATTTTTTAAATGTAAATTATTCCTGTGCAAAGCAGAATTTTTTGCGTCATTACTCCAGTCTTCAGTATCATATGGAAGCCCGTTTCATAAAAACAGTTTATTGAGATTCTCATTCATGAGTTCATGCTTTCTTATGATAATATTAATTAAGCATGTTTGGAGTGCTGTCCGGGGAATTGGCGGACTCCGATCCCTAGTGGTTAGAACCCCAGCGAGGGCTGGGCTCGAACCCTTCGTGCCCCCTGTGCAGGAAGACTGGAACTAGGTGGAGGAGGGATGCGTAACGAGATAAGGAAGGAAAGGAAGTCCTTATTTAAGGAGGCGGCTGGATGGTTTGATTGGACCATAATGCGGGCCAGCTGTGGCTAATCATGTGTGTGCGTTCCTCCCAAAACGATGTTTATAAACATCACAAATTGCAAGATATAATTTTGCAATTGCGAGTTTTAAAGTCAGAATTGCGAGTTATGAAATCAGAATTGCGAGATATAAAGTCACAATTCTGAGTTGAACTTTATAACTCACAGTTGCCAGTTTATATCTCACAATTCTGAATTCTCGTTTTAAACAGTATTTGAATCGTTAAAGAAATTTGTTACAAAACAAATAAATAAAATTATTATTTCCAAAAATAAAACAAAACACACACTTCCTTACACCAAACATCAGTGTATTATGTCAGTTAGATCTCACCTGTCTTAGGGTGTACGCTGAAAGGGCTCTTTAGTAAGTGGTTTACTCCTTTACTGACGTTGACATCCAGGCGTGGGTAACAGTACTGCAGCATGATCTCCTTATCGAAGTACTGAGCTTTCTTACTATTCGACTTCACAGACACACATGAACAATGAAAACCAAAGATAACTTCCAAAAAAATCTTCATTTGTCTACAAAGCTACTGCTTTCACCTTTTTACGTTCAACCAGATAGCAGAGTTTGTCCCATCGCTTCACTGGGTCCTTTACATCCTTGTAAAAGTCTGTCAGTTCCTTTTTGATATGTGCAGTCAGACTTAAAGAAACAACAGTCAGCTGGGCTCCTCAGATAAAAGGATCAGTTACACGAATCAGATAGTTGGATACAATGAAAACCAACTCGAAACATGATTTTTTTGATATGGCACCGTAAACGTTACAGAGAATGGTGAAATATGACTGGTATTTGTAGCAATTACTGAAATATTGTCACAGCACAACCAGGAATGAAAGGATATCTTCAGGCAGCAGGGCGAGCACTTTGTCCACACTGTCCTTACTGCCCAATATGTCCTGGTCCACAATGGCATATTTTCGGAAATAGTGCTCCACCACAGTCAGAGACTGACTTAAAATAAAATAAAATAATACAGTTACATCATTGACATTGTTACATGCCTAAGAAAGTAAGCCACTATATTTCCCCTTACTTGATAAAAGGATGGATTGGATCTGACAACACAACTTTTCTCACAGTTTCCTCACCACCCTAAAAACCACACACAGGGCACACAATTAATTAATTTAATCACAGCTTTTAGATTACACCGCTGAGCATGACAGACAGTTTCCAGAATGATCAGTTATCTGATATGTGAATACCTTGATTAAACTGAGGTACTCTGCCACAGCAGACCGCGCCGCCACTGAGAGCTTCCTAGCAGAATCATCACAAACCCAACAATGAACCCCTCTCCGGCCAGAGTACACCCAGAGAAGATGATGGAATCCAAAGTCATCTGAACCACACGAACAGCACAAGTTTGTAACATTTGTTTGTATATTTGTTACGATGTTACTCACTCAAGCTGTAAAGCTTCTGTTGATTAAGGCATTTTTACCCCGAAGTGCCCGGTCCAGAATACGGATAGCAATGGTCATTAGAGTCCAGCACTTTGAGCAGATATCAGCAGCACTGAAGAATAAATAAATAAATAAATAACAGCATTTAACATAAAGATCAATAAGACGAAAGAAATAGAAAAGGCATCTTTATACCTGCAGCACCGTCTGACATCATCATAGTCGGTCATGTCAATGTCAAACACCAGCTCCTTCTCCAGGGCCTGGAAGGTTCCAGACTTCACCGCATTATGCTGACTGGGCTGTCAATCATAAACACAGAGGAATTACGATCTTTCCAATTCATTTTTTTTCCACAAGAAATATGAAACAGACTAAAGTATATTCATAGTTGTTTATTTTCATTGCCATTACAGCATCTAAAGCTAATGAATGCAAGCAAATAATAAAATACAGCAGTTAAATTTCTTTCAAATCAACATTTGATGAACATTAAAATATTTTTTAATAAAATCTTAAATGAGCATACTTCATAACTTAAAGTACATTAAAACCAGGATGAAGATGGCTAAAGCATAAATGTAATAGCAAAGGCTTAAATATATTTACTGTATACTATATTCTTACAGTAATTTTCTCTAGTCTACGCATCTACAAAACTACTAAACCACAGCACAGTTTTACTTGCATATATATAATAAAATCTAACCTAATACAATATAATGCAGTATAATAAAATATAAACTTATACTATAACCATAATATAATACAATATAGATGAGTTACATTACCCTGTGGCTGTAGACTGCTCCAATATCAATCTTGTAGGGAACCATTTTCTGCATCTCTTTCTCCAACTCATTCTGAGTGGTGAAGGACTGATATCTTACATAAATGTCATCTTTTAGGGTGAAGGAAAACTCACGGTTCTGGAAGTAGTTTTTAGACACTGCAAGAGGCAAATGTAATAAATATTGATTCTGGTCACTTTGGAGACTTAAATGTTGTTTAATGTTAAAGTACGCATGCATTGAATTAATAAATAAACATACAAAACGACTGCGCATTGTAAGTATAAGAAAAACAGCGCCAGTCAATCGCTCGTTGTGTGATCACAGACCGACACAGGCAGAGATTTACTTACCACCGCCATAACTTAACCAGCGATAGTACTGTGAAAACGGGAACAGTCTGCGGTAATAAATCGGCAACAAGTCTGGCAAACAAGCTGGATCATAATCTGAGGTTGACATACTTATGCAGTACAGTGTTTATTCTCAATGACAGCTGACCCTAGAACCAGCGCGGGAAAATATACGTAAATAGGAAATGACGTATTTGGTTCTTGTTCGTTGGTCTCGCGCCCGGCTAACGTTACTGTTTTCTGCTTTCTTTGCTGCCACCTCAAGGCTCGGAAAAGAGTAGGTTGTGATTATGTTCAAGTTTGATTAAAAATGGACAGTCCACACACATTTTTAGGGTGTTTTGTTGTTGGGCCTGAGGCCCTGAAAAGGGCAGACTCGTACAAGTTAACAGTTTTGCCCCAAAAGCACTTAAATTACATAGAAGACAGCGTCAATGAAGAGCTTAAGAAATCTGAGACGTATCTTAATTTGCGAAAAAACGGAGAAATATCAGGTAAATATAAAGTTTAAACAGATAACGTTACTTTTTATTGTCTTGTTAGTCCTCATTCCTGTCAAATTATGCAAGAAAGGTGAATATATTTATTTTGCGTATTAAGGGTAAGTTAACGTTAATTGAATGCTAACTGCGTAATTAGCTTCAAACAAACCAAGACTTCTTTAACGTACATAAGTAAGTTAACGTTATTATTATTTTACACGTCCATTTTAGACCAAAACACAAAATGTAGAATTGTTTTTTGTTTATTTTTTTAAAATGTACACTTCTGAATGTACCACTAAACACTGTTGGCAGACAAAATAACTTAAATAAAACACTAATAGCGTGTTCAAAGGGATAGTTCACATAAAAATGGAAATTCGGTAATCTTTTGAAGGTCATTGTAGTTTATGATGCCTGTTTGACCAGCTTGGATATTTTAAGATTTGATTACCTGTACTTTCAGTGGAGGGATAGAACCCTTTCAGGTTTGGTTAAAATATCTTAAAGGGATAGTTCACCCAAAAATGAAAATTCTGTCTTGACAGAGAGCTCTGTGTTAATCAAAAATCTTAAATATCCTCATTTGTGTTCCGAAGGTGAACAGAGGTCACACAGGTTTGGAATGACACGAGGTTGAGTAATTAATGACAGGGGGGACAGGGACAGGGGAACTACCCCATTAATTTGTGATTCAAAGATTAATCAAAGTCTTGGAATGATGTTTTTGGGTGAACTATTCTAAGATGTGTTTTGTTAAATTTCAGGAAAGGCTGTTCAAATATTATTTATTATGTACTGAAATAAGTGTGTTTTGAAAACCAGTCAAGCTTTTTATATCTGCATTCAGCAGAGAACCATCAAACAATGAAATGCTTTTTTCTGAACTACTTTTCTGTTTCAGTTTCTCCGTCTCACCACTGGAGGGCAGGAACCAATTGCACACCAGAGAGACTGCGACAGGGTCATACTGACTGCAAGCATACTGATAATTCTGGAGCTAACACGGGATCCGATCTGCTGAGTCCACAGTCATCGCAGTAAAACAAGTGAAGGTATGTGTGTATATGACACCTGTGTCTAAATAAAGATGTGTGGATATGATGTCACACTGGCCCTTCACCAGGAATGTTATCCTATGTCAATGAATGAAAGGTCCCACCAAGGCATCCTGTGGTGGGAAAATCTCATGTTCCTAAAGAGAAACTGAAATATGTGATTTTTGCCTCTCGCTACCTCTCTGAAGAAATATAATATTTTATGTGAGTAACTGACGGTAAATCCTAATGGAGTGCAGCTCACAGGAACTCTTGTTCAAGTAAGAGCTCTCACAGAGAGAGAGTGTCTGACTGAGAGCACTTGTGTCTGAGTGTACTAGTCTCATTTATACCTCTCGCGTCTTTCTTTTATTTAGTGTTGAATTCAGTACATTCACGTTAAGCAAAGCTTCGGCTAGTTGTTCCTTTTTTACTTCCATCAGCAAGTCTCTATATTAATTACTAGCATCTTCCTGAGTGGCTCAGTAGAGACGTTCTCATGTAGCAACTGGTCAAAGCTATTTTAGGCATAATATCCTTCCCTGAAGAAGTGCTTTTTCTGTCTTCCTTCATAGATCCTTTTTCAGCACTTTGAATAAATGTCTTCCTGTTCTTGTAGATATGCAATCCTCTATTAGCAAGTATGTTGTCATACTGTAAAGGGGGTGATCTGTCATTAAAAAGAAAAGATTTTCAGCAAAATTATAACCGCAAAAAGCAATAATTTAAAGGAATAATGAAACACAAATGACTCAAAATGTGGGTTAGATTATTGTTTGAAAGAAATGAATCCTTTTATCAGGCAAGGACACATTAAATTGATCAAAAGTCACAGTGAAGACTCTTGCAAAAAGTAACAGAAGATTTGTTTTAAATAAAGGCTGTAATTTTGAACTTTCTATTCATCAGAGGATCCTGAAAAATCTCAATACTAGAATGATTTTTTTTTTTACTCCATACTGGAGTGTGGAGTATCAGCTTTGCAATCACAGGAATAAATTACACTTTTAACAATATTAAAATATAAAGTTATTTTAAATTGAAGTAATATTCCACAATTTATTACTATATTATGTTGATTATTGCATAGTGAGCACATGAGACTTAATATATGTGACCCTGGACAACAAAACCAGTCATAAGTGTTAATTTTCCGAAATTACGATTTATATATGATCTGAAAGCTGAATAAATAAGCGTCCCATTGATGTATGATGTGGATGGATAGGGCAATATTTGGCAGAGATACAACTATATGAAAATCCGGAATCTGAGGGTGCAGAAAAATCTAAATGCTGAGAAAATCACCTTTAAAGTTCTCACATGAAGATCTTATCTATGCATATTACTAATCAAAAATTAAGTTTGAATATATTTTCCGTAAGAAATTGACTAAATACCTTTATGGAACATGATCTTTACCTACTATCCTAAAAAAAAAAAGTATAATTTTGACCCCAATGTATTTTTGACTGTTGCTACAAATATACCCCAGTGACTTAAGACTTATCTCTTAAGTCTTATCACATATCTCACTGTGCATATATCTCACTCATCAATGCCCTTTTTAAAATCACACCCACCAAAAACATATCAGCAAATCAGAACATGCATAAAATAGGTCAGAAGCAGATGCTCTGATTGGCTGCGATTCTTAGTTAGCTTAAAAAAGTGCAAATGCACGGCTAAATAAATGTTTGGGATTTCTCATGCTTCTGAAAAAAATCCTAACCCAGCAGCCACACAACATCACTAACATTTGGTAACATTTTGGTTGCGACATAGGATAACCGAAGTCCAACATACATTCAATGTCTAGTCTCAAAATGAAATTGATGGCCAATAACGACATTGATATTTTGTTGTTTTCAGGTTGTGTAACCAAAATCCAACATTAATTCAATGTCAAATTGACATCAAGCCAAATTTTCACTTTCTACCAAAATTCCCAATGTCAACATGACGTTACATAAACATCCAGTCCAGTTTTCACATACTATACTATAGGTATAACTTCACAACAGCAACAACCCAATTTAAAACTATCCTCACGATATCCCTCTTCATGTGTTCACAGATAAGAGAAACTGACAGTCGACAGAACTTCTACACAACTGTTAACGCTCTACAAACCCAGGTAACACAGCAGACACATCAAAGCCGAGCGAGGGAGGGAGGGGGATTTGTTTTTTAAAAGCAGCGAGGGGGGAAATATATGAAAGCAGAAATACATGCCGTGTGAACGCTTGCCAGGGCCACTTCAGGGAGAAATGCTGGAAAAACGTGATATTTCATACCTCCATCTCTAGAGGAGCCGGAGAGAGTGAAATGAGCGCAGAACAGGAGTAATAATGAAGCCGAGGAGGAGGGTGGGCTGTCAGATTGCTTATTGTTTGTTTTCAGAGCTGTTTGGGCACTAAGCATTGATTCTGTCAGCACAGGAACTGCAAGCCAGAGTTGTGTCTGATTATGGGCTATTATACAGGATGAATCATTATTTTACTGCATTAAATACCAATATATAAGATATTTCAAGTTTTTAATTAAATGGCTTGTTAGTGGAAAAACTAAGGCAAGGGAGCAACATTAAAATTAATTTGATTAAATTTGCCATTGTCTGAAGACAATACACGCTAACACAATGCTGTGTGTGGTTGCCAGGGTGTTGCTAAGGTGTTTTAAATTAAATTCCTTTTTTGCTAAGAATCACTCATGGCCGTTACACAAAGAAATTTAATGCTTATTGTTAGAGGTTAGAGATGTCACAACTAGACAATCTGAACACAAAAAAAGCATATTTCTCCATAGACGACCATTTAAAATCAGCCCTGTGTTAACTATTGCTGTTCTGAATCAGTGCAGTGGTTCCCCTGTTGCTGAATCAGTGCCACAGAAAAAGTTTGTTGTGAACAAGTTTATTATCTGTTTTTAATGCGAAGCAATGAAAGGATCGTATGCAATGGCTTCCTGATGTTTAGACATGCATGCTAAATAGAAACAATATAGCTTTCAATGCGACCAGTAGAGTCTGATTCACAAACTTATCAGTCACGTTTTTTATTCTATCATACAGTGTGATCAGTCTGAGTCATCATGAACAAATTATTCATGTGATCCATTTTCTTCAGTGATTCAAAAACCCATCCAGTGTAGTTTGATTCCTAAACAAATGATTCATATGAACCAGTTCTTTTTTGATTGAATCAAAAAAAAACATAAAAGTGAACTGTGTGGTCAGATTCCTAAATAAATTACTCATGTGAGCTGCTTCGGGTTTTTATTTATAGTGAATCAAAATTATAAAATATAAAAAGTGATTGTCAAAGATATGACTCGAAAAAGGCGGTTCTTTTAATTCTGATTCTCAGACTCCTATGAGCTGGTTCTTTAAAGTTGATTCTCAAACACATGATTCTTATGAGCTGATTCTTTTTTAGTGAATCAAGAGCGATTACTGTAGTCCGATTCCCTAACAAATGATTCATATTGACTTTTTGCAGTCTGATCATATGAACTGGTTCTCTTTAGTGAATCCTAAATAAATGACTTATACGAAGCGTTTTAACCTACTGTATATTCTCAACAAAAAAAAAACAATATGACCAGTGAATTTTAATTCCAGAGTATGTTCTTTTAATAATTTTGTTTTATAAAATTACTAAATTGATACTTAATATATACATACAAAATACATGCAGCTGGAGGGTAAAGATATATATTTTTCTAGGTATATTATAAAGAAATGATACCATAATTAATGAAAATGCTATAATTTCAGACTAACGCGGGACTATAGCAGCTCATACACATGCAGTTATGACAATGAACTGATGTAAATGACAACATACTGATAACCAGAGTTTCATCAACATCGCATATTGGCTTGCAATAAAAGAACCAAGAGCCAATGAATCAGGGAAATCTGTGTCAAATGAGTTGGTCATACTATCAAGTCTAGTAGACAGTTGTACTAACAGCACTCCACCACAGGGGGCGCTAACACAAGGCACAAATGCTTTTCAGTTTGGGTCTCGGAAATAAACGACGATCTTAAATTTCAAATACGTGTATAGCAATTGCTAGACTAACATCAATACCTCCTCTCACTAAAACCAATCAAACGCTGACTGCACAATAAAGGATTTTGACATCAATTACATATTCTGCATCTTTGTCCTTTATTGCAGTCAGATCTCGGTAAACAAACTATAGGACGCATTGTTTGTTACAGTAGAACTTTTCTTCATTTTCTCTTCCAGATGCGTCTCTCTTTAAGCGCCTAGCCGTTTGAGCAATGTGACTAGCTGTCAGCTCTTTTCTAACTATCTCGCTTCATATCTTTGATTGTTGTTTGGAAGCTTAATTAAATTCGTTTTTTAAGAGAGGACGTTAATCCCATGTGGAGTCAGCTTTGAATAGATTCCCTCGGTTCTTTCTGCAGTGGCCTATTTGGGTCCGTGCCATTTAAGAGAGCGGGTAAACAAATAATTATCCACATTAATGTGCTGATATTCAGGCCCATCTGGAAATCATCAACAAGTACAAGCCTATATTGCATCAGTCGTGCAATCAAATATATTCTGGATTCCGAAGCTAGTCGAAGTGGAGGAGAAGCGAAAACTATGTGTGCAGCGGGTTGAAAATAAAGAAGGCCGATGCATAAATTAGCCCAACATTTAGATTCTGAAATGAGGACACCTGGGTAATGTGCTTTAGTTGACTGCCAATAGCTTGATGTCTCCTCAGATCGGCTTATTGTGGCCTGTCTGGTGAGAAGTAAAAATCAAGCTATCTGAGGTTAAAGCCGAGCTAACTCTGAGCAGATGTTCTCGCATGAAGATCCTTAAATTCAGCCAACGTGGTATTCAAACGCAAGTTCTTCTGGTTTTTTTTTTTTTTAATGGCTGCATGATATGCATGTAGGGTTTCATCCTATAGAAATGCTAAAAAATGCTTGTGTGTATTTTACATACAAAGTGACAGTCCTGGGGCGGTACATTTACAAAAGATACATGTTTGTACCTAAGGGTCCATTTTGGTAATGTACATATAAGTACTTACCGTATACATACTGTATGTGAACCTAACAGGTAGCTACAAAAGCGTATTTGAAAAGGTACCATCCCACCTTTTTTTCTGAGAGTGTACATATCTGGCTTCATATAGCAGAAACATATTATTATTTAACCCTCATGTCAAAAAATTATGCGACTTATGACTTTTAAATCTATTATTGTGCTGTATTATCCCCGATCTTCATCAGCTTGTTTTCTTTCAGTTAGCATAGGATTTGCATTTCTTTTTGGAACTGATTGGTCATAG
The DNA here is from genome assembly GCA_032357475.1 of Enteromius thamalakanensis. Lineage (NCBI taxonomy): Eukaryota > Metazoa > Chordata > Actinopteri > Cypriniformes > Cyprinidae > Enteromius > Enteromius thamalakanensis. The sequence continues at coordinate 9,028,039 of JAUCMT010000054.1, read as the reverse complement.
GCCGCCTCGGTCTGAGCTCATGCACACCAGTTTATAAGTAACAAACAAAAACTATTTGTGGCCTACAATGAAGCACACAAGCTGTGCTAACTGTAAGAAATCAAGATTGATTGCAATATTTGGCAATAATATTGCATAATATAGCATTTTTATGCTAGGAACTACACAAATGTAAGAAGGTGGTTTAAAAATCCCCACAAAAAGTATGTGTGTGTATATATCGGCAAGTCAGTATGTTTTAATGAACACAACATGAGGGTCAAAAGAAATAAACAGTCTCTAAATATTTCTAAGATTGCATTTACACTACGGCTTTTTTGGATGTAATTCGTTATCCTTGTATCACTATTCTGCATACCGATATCGATCAAGTGGGATGGTCAATGCACATGCATGTATGTCTGTTTAAGAACACATTAACACCTTTAACAAAAACAAAAAAGCATTACTTTAATTAAATTTTACGAACAGATTGTTTTATATATGCGCAGGACTTTGAAACTGACTTCTGTTGACCAGTCAAACTGATATCGGCTGAATCCCTCTGACTTACAGGCCTAGACAATACAGAAATCTAAATATTTAAATGCTGTTTACACACAGTAAAAAAATGCAAGCAAAATAAATTTAAAATAGGGGGGGAAACCCTCAAACGATGCAATTAATCAATGCCAAATCAAAATGCTTTACATTGCAATGACTTCACATGCAACAGCTCTGCAGGAAAAAGTTAGCATGGACACGAAATAAGTTGCATCCAGCACTATTGTTCTATATTTAACCCCTCAGAGCTTTTGTTCTCTTTGACAGACGACATGTGGGCGGCGACTGTCGTCCTGTGACAAGGCTTGCGCAGTGGAACAATTTCAGTAATGGCATGTTACATGTGCATGTGTCGCCTGTAATCCCAATAGCACTGAAAAGCGTGTAAACTGAAGGGTTATTAATCTACACAACACTTCATTATCCCGCGTCACAATAGGGTGCATCCAAAACACTTGTTTTGAAAGTTCGAGTGCCACAGGGTCAAGTTATACTGTGCATTACGATGCTGCATGTCTGTTGTATTCATTTTAGACGAATATACACTGTGTATTATCGAGCAAATCGAGTAATACATTAGCTGCACCCTAAATAAGCTATCATAACGCAATGTACAGTTTTCAACAAACTTCCCAAATCCGTATGAACAACTTTACGCGTTATTTCCCTCTCACACAGTTACACACACACTTGCCTGGCGCGTATCGAGCCGAGTGAGAACTGGAGCGCATGCTGTTTTACATCCAGAGTTTTTGCGCAAGACTAAAACATCCCAAAATGATTCTGGACCGGTTATTGCCTGGCATATTGTCAATCTAAACCCCTCTCTCCATGTTTACCAACATTTTAAAACAGAAATAAGAAGAGCAAAGTTGATTTACACAGCACGTACCATTGCGGAGCGGGGAATATTGCCAACAGTCTCAAAGACCCATTTTACTCCTTTAGAAAAAAAAACTTTCCCCCGAAAAAAAACAGCGTGGTGGGAGAGCAAAAGCAAACGAGTCGGTTTTCTCCGTTGATACCGGAAGCAGAAGAACCGGGTTGCGGGACGGGCCCGTAGTTCGCGGAAAATGGCCAACTTTTACGCACGGAAACTTTCGCGGGGTTCGTTTCGGTACAAATAAAAAAAACTTCGCCCTCGTTTGAAACCGGAGAATACTGCGCACGAGCGTTCCTCCGTTCACGGAAGCTCTCCGTTACGAATCCCTCCCGGTTCCAGCGTCTCTCCGGTGGCTTGAGTCGATCGCGCCGCCCGACAGCAACTTTCTGCCTGCGCAGCTTCAGCTCACGGACTCTGGGCGAATTGGTGCTCGATCTCCATCCATCCCACTGGAGACCTCCTCAGGGTGATCTCCATGACCTCCTCCTCCTCCTCGGTGCACGGATTACTCGATCAATTATTATGGAGAGGACGTCATTTCGCGCGAAGTGGATATTGCGGAACCTTACGCGACGCGTGCGAGGAATGTAGACTTTTACGTCGCCGAAACGAATAACGGCGGCGCGCTAACGTTTCAAATAACTAATTCATGTGTGTTAAGTAGCCTGTATAAGAGTAGTTGCCAAAATAAACGTGCTAGCCTTGCGTGGCCCGTGCAGAACGGTCGGGCTGATCTGTGGATGGATTCGTGCAGTGGCTGGTGAATTATTAATAACCGGGAGCGCTTCACAGTCTGTCGTGTTCACAGAGGAACCAGAACGGCAGCTGGGGGTTTAATACGGGCTTGGAGTGAAGCGGGGACGGCAGGGGATTATACCGTTCACCGGAGAGAGAAAGAGAAAGAGAGAGAGAAAGAAAAAGAGAGAGAGAGAGATGCAGAGATGTATGAAGTGTGTGAGTTTTTGTTTGCAAGCACAGTGTTAAGTGACGTCTATATATACATCCGATGATCAAACTCAAGGTGATATTTCTGTGAGTGCACGCACGAGTAAAAACTAAACCCTAATCGTGCACTGCTGTGAAAGCGTTTAGTTGGCAAAGGTGACCAGGTGTGGGAGTGCAGTTTGGTCACTTCTGTGGAGTGTTTCAATAAATATACCCGCGGTCAAATAAACGGTTGGCTATAAACAAGTGTAAAATATCAAGTGACGTTTCAGATGAGCAACAAGGCAAATTCGTTTCGATGTAAGATAAATTATATCCCATTAAAAATCTCCTCCTAATTCTAAACACCGTGAAAATCCCCCACACTGTCAGGGTTAACGGTAATTCAGAAACGCAGTCGGGCTCTTTTTGTCGTCTCGGTTTTAATTAATTCAACGTGTGCCAGATGTGTTTCAAGGTAAACTCGCAAAGGTCGTCTTATTTGCGGGGATTCCGCGTTAATTACGGTTGTTTTAATTAATTCAGCATACATGGGATGTAAAACAGAAGAAAGACCTCCAAACGACCTGGAAGAGGCACGCGTTGACCTTCAGTGAAGCCCTGATGCGCGCGGAGACGCACCTGCCAACTGCATTATCAAGCGAATTACATTCTCTTCCTGTCAAAATAACACAGCCACACTCAAATAAAATGATTAATGAATAATTATGCTAATAAAATAGCATATATATAGAGTATAAAGACTGACACGAATTTTTATACATAAAATATTTACTTTTACCATTTATAATCGTTCTTTTATAGCTATATATATATATATTGCAATTGTATCTCTTTACATAAAAAATGCACATGGTGGTACTTCTTTTGTAGCCTCTCTCAAAATAGGCCTACTATCTATGACTATACAGTAAAAAACAATAAATTAAAGATCAAACAAAAAGCACATTAAAAAAAGTTATGAAACGAAATCTCTGCAGTAAATCACTTTGAGACATTAATGTATACGAAAAAAAGAAGGTTCAATTTCATTAAACATGAGAAACCTAATATATAACACAGAACAATATCTAACAAACACGGCACACCATGCAGAGCATGTTTATTTCATAATTTTCGATTTTCATTTACGTCATTTAAATTGCATGTTTTTTCATTTGGCTTCATTTTCTATATTTAGCCTTTTATATGTTTTTAAATTTCAGCATGTTTTCCATTAAGCCAATAAATGTAATCAATAAAAAAAGATGACTAATTAGCTGACTAATATTCGTTGGTGTGTTAAAAATGCAGCCGCCAGCAGAAACACAAATGCGCCTCAGAGCTTTCTGAACCTCAGCTTTGAAACAACAAATGTTTTACAGTATTTACTGTTCACAGTATTTCTTAATATAAATAAATGAAATAAAAATAAATAAATTACAATATTATCAATATAAAACATATAGCTTAAAATACTAAGAACATTTTTTTTGAATTGCAAACAATGTTCATATACATTTTTTTATTATATTATATCATATTAAACGATGGTCTGTATCACTCCGTGTATGAGCAATTATTGCTCTTTTTATTAACTGTATTTGTATAATTAATTGATTAAATATAAGCTATGACTTTACGATGTTAAAGGTTTTGTAAGAACAAATATCAGCTCGGTGATTTATATCATTTAACTGCCTTAAATCTCATCTCGGGAGAAGAGGGGGGAAAATCAACAAATGTGTTACCAATTCAGTTTAAACGAAATTATATTAATGTAGTTATTAAATAAGCTTTTATTATGCTCACTGTCTCATTATTTAACTTGATGAAGAGCACGTGTGAAGCAGACTACTGGAGAGGAAAAAAAGATACTGGACTGTGTAGAATTAAAATAATCACAACTCATACAACATCAAACTCGCCATTACGTCATTATTACGAGTATAATTAAAAAAAGGCAAATGTTAAACTGTCACTAAAGGAAATGATTGACGTGAGAATAGAGAGTGGAGAGTTTGGCATGGATTTATTTCTTCAGATGAATCTAAACATTAGAATGCAGATGATTACAATTAAATAAAGCGCGGGGAAAACACCGGAATCATGAACACTGCTGAATCATCGCTCATATTTTCCCAACCATTTCTGAACGGTAAGATCAGAGCTTAAGCAAGAACACGCTGATGATGTGCAGGTGCTTTTCAAACGGACTAAAGAAGAGCTTCTACTGAGACAATAAGCAGGACTGTAATTATAACAGGTGGGCTAAACGTCGCGTTACTGCAAACGCTCAAAAAGAGAGAAAAGAAAAGATATGCAGGGTTACAACAACCAGTGGATAGCTAACTGGTTTTTATTAAAACCGACAATATGTTTAAAATATTCAAATATATTTACTTTCAAATGTAAAAAAAAAAAAGGCTTGGAAGAATTTTTTTTCTTACCAGTCAAATTTACACCTAAAGGCCAAAAAATGTAATTCCTTGCATCTGTAGTAATAATTTATGAATTATAATTTTTCCTATATTTATTATTCATTCATTTTAGCAAAACGAATGATTAAAATGTTCGTGTACAGTTCATCAAAACAGGCCAAAGCTGAACACATTTAATTGTCAGATATAAGGCTGTTCATGCTACAAAATTAATGCATCATAAGACTGAGGCCGAATCATTTTGCAATCACACCTGATTTTTGTAGAAGAAATCAACAATTAAAAAAAAAAAAAATGCAAGCTTTACCAAAACTAAAACAAATGTAGGAAAATGATTTAACCCTGGTTTATATATAAGATCTAGACGTATGATTTAAGATCAAACATACAATCAAAAGAAAGTTTTTGTTAAAGTTTCCTTCTTTTTTTTAAGTGCTAGATAATGTCTGCTTCACTCTTCTCTGAATCACTTCAAACAGGAGGGTCATTTATTTCATGCAGTGCAGATTGAATTTAGGCTCTGCTGCCTGTTCCTTGGTTTGGCTTTAACTTCTGACTGCCTGTCTTTAATTTAGCAGGGCTACTCGTAGCTGAAAAGACAGCCATAAAGCTCAGATTCAGCTAAGCAACGGCCGGAGCCAGGAATGCTGACCTTGGCGGGTGAAGCGGGCCAACGACTGAGGTAGAGCACAGCTATAATCACACATCCCTCAACCTACAGCTAAAGCATCTGAGCCGTGAATATGCCTGGATTAACCATTACACCTCCGCATGTTACAGAGCATGTGCTGCATGGACCAAGCGTCTCTATTAATATTTTCCACCTTACAGACAATAAAATCATAAATATTTTCTCAGATGGAGGAATCAGGTCACAATATCATAAAGAATTGGGGTTTAATCACTCAAAACACACTAGCAACCACCTAAAAATGGCCTGACACTCCTTGTGTTTGAATGTTTAGTGCTATAGTAATAATGAAGTGTGTACGAAATTATAATTGTACATGGAAAATGAACAGCGTAATATAAGGTTTAAGGTAATTAAATATTTAGAATTCAGAAAAACATAACTCAAATTTTATGAGTTTGTTTTAACAATGAATTTTAATAATTCGGTCAATAATTTAATTAATTTTACATTTTATTAAAATAATTATTTCTAATAAGTCAGAAAACCAGACAAGACTGACATACACTAATAAAATACAATAGCGCATGTAAAGCGTGCAACTTACATTTAAAGGCTGATTATTAATTATATGATTATTATTAAATGCTCAATTTAATTTATCATCACTATAGGGATATAACATACTTGTACATGTAAAATAGACAGTGTAATATAATATGGATATTGTAAAATTAAATAAATAAAGTAAAAACAGTTGAATGTATACAGTAGTGTGAAATGTAATTTTTCCCACAAGACATTTACTCTTATAAAAGCAAATTCTCTATAACTAATTAATTAATTTTTTTATTTATTAAAAAGATTTTTTCCTAGGATAAAATAACCGAACAAGACACTAATGAATCATACTTGTATGTAAAAAGGAAAGTGTAATAAACATGAGGTCACTGAAAAATAAAATAAATTAAGAAATGATGAATGTATATCTACGTAATATAGTGTAATATGACCCAAGAAACCTCTATAAGGGCAAATTCTCAAAATCCAAAACTTTAGCAATTCAATTTTATAATTTGATTAATAAGTCAATTCACTTAGATATCAAATGATTTTTAAAGGACACTGTAAGAGAGAAAGGGACTGACATTCACATGAAGAGCCAGCAGTGCACATTCACAGACCGACTGCAGGAGGGAAAAATGTCCGAAATGTTTTACCTTCAAAGCAAAGTGTGCTAACCTTTGTGGGCTCGGGGGTAAAAAGGCCCAGGGAACTCTACCTAATTTAAATGTTCAAAGTGCCCTTCATCTTAAAGGTGTATGTTGCTGTCCCCTGAAGAGCACACGCTTAATCTGGCAAAGGCTGACAAGACTTTCAAAGCGTTTTGAAAAGTGGAGCGAAGCAGAGGCCAATAAGACGTGGCGAGATCAAACTATCTGACCATTACAGGAAAAGCTTTACAATATATCAAAGCTACTTTAATAAAGGTTTCATCAGTTTATTTGAGCAAAGTCTAAAGTGAGCTAACACTGATCTGTAATGCCATAATGTACCGTAGCATAACCTAAACTAGTACATGTGTGGCTAATGCATCAAAGAAGTGGGATATAAAATGGCAATGCTGTAAAAAAAAAGCCCGAGCTGACCCGAGTAAGTCAGGTAGACCATGTACGCTCAGCGATGAGAAAAACAACGCAAAGCTGCACCGTGATTGGTCAGAGGCCGTGAGGCGCCATCAGGATTGGAGCAGAACGCAGCTCTCTCACGTTATCAGGTTGATGCACAGCATTGCTGCAGGAGAGCGAGTCTCTGGAGGAAACGCCTGCGAGCGCCACGCTTATCTTACACCAGCAAGAGGGCTTTACGCCTCTGATTACGAGAGAGAGGGAGTCTAACTCATGCGCACCTTCAGGAGACTGTGTGTTCTGGGGTGACAATATAACCTATGTCTAAATACATTGCATGTTTTGACTCAAATGTAATGCACACATTTTTTATTAGGAGGAGATTATTTGAATATACAGAACTTTTTTTTTCGCAAATATACAGTTTAAATATTTCAAAAATAATACTACCGATAAAAGGTTTAAGGTCTGTATGATTTGTTTTTGAAAGAAATTAATACTTTTGTTTAGCAGGAAAGCATTAAGTTGATTCAAGGTGACAATAAAAACAGCTCTGGGTACCTTAGCAACTAGCAAATGCATAGCAATACGATAGCAACCATCCCGAGTACCATAACTAGTACCCTAGCAACCGCATGGCAACACCCTAGCAACCACCTAGCCTCACCTTAACAACTACCTGGGGTACTATAGTAACCCACATACTGTAGCAGCACATTAGCAACAACCACAAGTACCCTAGCAACCACATAGCAACATCCTGGCAACCACATACTGTAGAACTTTCTGGCTTGGGTTGGTTCACCCAAAAATGAAAATTGAAATGATCCCAGATCCAGAAACGTAGTGAAACCATCAGTAAAACTGTCTGTGTGACATCAATGACTTAACTTTAGATGCGTGACAATATGAGAAAACTTTTTTGTGCAAAGAAAACTAAGAAGCTTTATCGTATTTGACGTAATCAGCCTTGTTTACATCTGGGTGAAAGCACGCTCATGAACGTAATCTGTGGCTGTT
>JAUCMT010000054.1:8963868-9001310 GCA_032357475.1 Enteromius thamalakanensis | reverse complement strand
CTTTCTTGAATTAGCAAACTATTGTCTGGTTAATAAGACTAAGCCTCAAATGGCAAGTCAACAAATCATCTGATGAGCGTAAAAAAACCTATATAACGCTAACAATTAACAAGTGAGGACTTCAGTTAAGCATTAATGCTAATCTTGACTTCTGTACAGCCACGATCAGATGATAGAAGGAGGTCATTAGTAACTCTAATTAGAGCAGTCTCAGTACTATGATACGGTCTAAATCCTTACTGGAAATCCTCACAGATACCATTTTTCTCTAAGAAGGAATATAATTGCGAGGATACTACCTTTTCTAGTATCTTTGACAGAAAAGGAAGATTTGAGATCAGCCTGTAATTAACTAGATCTTTGGGGGTCAAGTTGCGTTTTTTAACGAGAGGCTTAATAACGGCCAGTTTAAAGGTTTTGGGAACATACACTCTCCTAATGACAATGATGAATTAATAATAGACAAAAGAGGATCTATGACTTCTGGAAGCAGCTCTTTTAATAGTTTAGATGGAATAGGGTCTAACCTACATTTTGTTTGTTTAGAGATTACTTTTACTTCTGTAGAGCTTTATTGAGCTTGAGTTGTGTAAAAGACTGATAACCTTTGACACATTATCGATTGCTTGTTGAGTAACAGTTTGGCTTTTTCCTGGTATTTCCTCATTCGTTTGGCTCTGACTACAAAGCTGCACACCCAATAAATCTATTAAACCGATCACATTGTTTGTGTGTGGTGGATGTATCTGACTGTAATTAAAGCCCGTCTCATACACATAGACGCTAATTACATGATACGAAGATTGTAACTGGCTGTAATGCTATATTTGGTTCACTCAGGACAGCATTTCAGAGATCGTGTTCACACAGACTGTTCCATTTATTTTGAGACCCTTTGTGCTAAAGCCCCTAGGATTGAAATGATTATGTAACTATCTCTGGTTCCTTTGTTAGCTCAGCCCTCTCTCTCTCGGTCTGCCTCTCTGCTTATAAAACAAATAATATATTTAGACTAACAGAGGTAGGGTACAAACATTGATAAAAGCTAAAATAGGAATAACTAAGGGAAGTTATTATGTGTTGACTATATAACTGTACCCGTTTTAGAAATAGTATAGTGTTCTAGTTTGATAATACAGCTTTACACTTTATGTTCCTATCATATTTTTCTATAAATGTGATTTCTGAATGTATTCCACACTGCAAAAGCACATTATGGCACCATGTGTATGTTTACAAGAGAGTTCTAGTGTGGTGGCCCAGGCCAGACAGAGACAGATGGTCTGGTCTTCCCCAAACTGAGACAGGAAACACAGCAATGACATCTCAGCTGGGGAGAAGCATGGAGCATATCCTGCATGCTGGAAGAAAATGACTGTTCTTAGACAGTCTCGTATCCACAGACGAGTTTATTTACTAGTAATGCTTACCCATAAATGAAAATGTACTGACTCTCAGGCCATGTACTGTAGATTAATTTGTTTGTTCAAGTTTAGCATTACATCACTTATTCACCAATGGATCATCTGCAGTGAATGGGTGTCGTTAGAGTCCAAACAGCTGATTAAAAAAAAATCATTAATTCAAACCATAAACTCAAGTCCTTTTCTATTTCTATTCTGACTTGTTTTCTTAAAAAAAAAAAAAAAAAAAACTAACAGTAGCATTCCCTATTTATTTACATTTCTATTTACTGGTTTTCTTTTTTATTTGTCATAAAAGATGATCCTCTAACACTAGCATTCTCCATTCTTTCTATTAACTTGTTTTATTTTTATTAAAAAAGACCCTTTTACAGTAGAGTTCCTAATCTTTTTGTATACTATCTACTTGTTTTCTTTTCATTTATTATAAAAACAAATCTTGCTGCATGTACTGCATTATAGGCTAACCAAGACTTGTCACAGCACTGACATATTATTGCTCTTTTGTTGGTTTTGATTGCTTCTATCGCCCACAAGTTGCTTTGGATGAAAGCGTCTGCTAAATGACTAAATGTAATTGCAGTAAATGTAATGTAGCAAGTTTGTAAGAAATTAATCAAGGTGTTTGAAGTTAAAACCATTACTTCTGGATAAAATACAAATCTATAATCCATAATTATCCAAGGACTGTTTTTGCTTGTAAATGGTGCTTGATCTGTGCATATTCCTCTCCTGATTCAGACGATTCACTGAAGAAAACAATATTTTTTTTACATTTTTGCCAGATGCAGTGGTTTGAAGTTAAAAGCTTCTTAACTTGATTTGTTTATCACAAACATGCAGTTTTCTCTTGACACAATGCTAATTGCTATAATGAAGTTGTGTGGATTGTTGTGATGGTTTTATCAGCTGCCTGGACACTTGTTCTGACGGCACCCATTCACTGCAGAGGATCTACTGGTGAGCAAGTGATGCAATGCTACATTTCTACAGAAACCCTTCTACATCTTGTACAGTCTGAGGGTGACTGCATTTTTAGCAAAATTGACATTTTTGGATAAACGGTTCCTTTAAGAATTTCATTAATACGAGAGTGAATTTGACTTTTGTATTTGTAACATATCGAATCATTCTGCGCGAAAAGATCTGGTCATCCATTTCGCTTTATTTCAGTCACGTAATGCCTTCTCTGCTTCTCTTTTGTTTGTCTCCCTCTCTTACTTTTTCTCTGGCGGTCTGGTTGAATTGTAATGTGTTGAATAATTTTCCCAGGTCCTTGACTACATGTGCTCACATTCTCTCACTCCGGGGAGAGGTTCATATTGTAACAGAAGAAAACGCTGTAATTTCATACCGAAAATTGTATTTCTAGCTCACCGAACCACCAGGGCTATAGATTAAAAAGAGATGGGGCAGAATATAGAACAAGCATGTGATGCAAGAGTTTGTGCCCAGATTGATTAGTGATATTTTGTAGCAGTATCAATATAGTAAAATGATGCTCATTTATAACATGGAGTGTTGCCCTGGCTTATCAGGATTTCCTGCTGCGTTCTGGTTGGATAATAGCTGAAAGGCCATGATTTCATCAACCCTTAAATCTGTAGTTTGCTTCACTAACCCACTGCACTGCTTCTCAATATGAGTGCATATTCTTTATTCCTGCACTGCAATAATCAAAGCATCTAATTTAAGATTATTTAGGTACATCTACAGTAGGAGATCTATGAGAGAAAATCAAAGAGATATCACCTTTACTACTATCCCTTTTTACCTAGGTTTTATAGATCTTAACAATTAAGAGTTTTTCTTCTGTTCTAGGCGCAATTTGGCCAGATGTCCAGATATCTATTCTGCTGTCATTTTCTCTGGCTCCGTCCATTTTTTTTTTCTACAGCGATGTAGTTTTGTATTTTCTAGATGTTTTATAATTAATGTTTTCACTGCAATTTTTGCAGTAGATCTTGTTTAAAAACTCTTGTAGAAAGAAACAGCATCCTAATATTCCCTGTGATCCTGTATTAAAACTTACAAAACAAACATCAACGTGTTTGTCATCTGTCTCACTGAAGACTCATGCAAGGCGTGCGTTTTAAGGGTAATGCTGACCTCAGGTGGTTAATGTTGGTAACAGTTTTTTTTCCCTCTAAAATTGCAAATGGCAAACACGTTGAATTTAAGTTAAATTTGTTAAAGCTTTTTTCCCCCTATTACGTACATTCTGTAATAAAACGTTCTCCAATAATCTTACACTGTGTGACTGTATGGGGCATAACAATCAATCAATTCATACAGTAAATCACAGCATTCAGACTTATTTCGACCGGTATCTCAAGAACAAGATTTAACATCAGGTATATAGAATGAACAGTCGAAATACAGATTCCATGTATGTTCTTTTCAGATCAGTTTTGTTTAATATAAAATACAAAGGTATTTATATTTTTAAAGAAATTACAATGAACACCGAAATGCAATAAATATTTGGGTAAAAAAAAGAGTTGTTTGGTTTATGTTCAAACTTTTAATTTTAAAGGCAGGTAGTAAAGCTTCTGCCATAAATAAAGAAGTTAATAAGCAAGAAAATACACACTTGTTATATAACTGGTCAAAATAACGTTCTCGTCTGTGCAGTTTTAGGAAAATTGGAAGAAAATTGCTCTATATGCAAATTAAAAGTCTCGTTTAAAATGTAAACGATATATGAAGAGTGTGTTTGTCAGCCAGACGCGCAGTGCAGTTTCAGTGCAGGAAGAGAACATCCGCGAAATGCGAGAAACTGTTGCTTTTTATCCAAAGGCTATTATTGAACAGAAAGTGCTTAGATATAAGTGTCAGCTGTAAAGCTCACGGGCTGTGAACTCGTAACGAGTATTTGAAAGAAATCTGTTGCGTATCTCTTTTGATCAGCGGGATCGTATTTCGCCTAGATATAAAGGCCCACAGTACAGTTAAAGCAGAGCTCTACCCCACTAGGCGGCAATGTTAATATGTTATCTCATCAATGTGCCTTTGTTTCTTTCACCACTGGATCAATTTGGGTTAGTATGCAACTGTAATAAAACGGCATGATTTTCTAACTTTAATGCATGCATATTGTCATTGTTTATCATATTCGCTGTTTGAATAGAAGAGAGCAGAGCGTCGCGCGCGCACCGGAGCGGGAGCTCTCCATGGTCCTGATATCGCCTCGTCTTTTCCCAGCCTGTCACATTTCCTTTAATGTGGTGTGTGTTTTATATTAACTTTTTCTTACATAGTAGCTTAATATGTATAGACCCAAAGTAGACTGATTTCCTATTTTTTTTTTAATTATTATTCATTCGGACGGATTAGTTTAGCGTTCTCTCTTTATCTTTTAAACTATCGTTTTAAATGGTTATAGCCTGACCGGCAAATGTTCAATGCATTATTCAACCTTATTATGTATTAATTGATAAATTGACCCAAGGTATTGACTGGTTTTACCAGTGCTATAAATATTTATTCCTTCATATGCATTTAATGCCTTTATTTAAGAATAGTTAAACTGATCATTACAATGAAATAAAATTACAGTATGTCGAAATTAAAACCACGCCTTATACTCATTACAATTTGAAGTTGGATTACTCGGCCCGTAAGATGCTTCGCTACATAGTTTATAAAATACTGCCCAAGTCTGACAATGCTCAAATAATGGTGTGAGTTTTGGGCGGGACTACCGATGGCGGAGAGGTGTGTTTAAGACACCAGTTTGAAACGGTCATTATTTTTGCAATTCCTTTAAGTGAAGTTAGTGGCGCACTTTTACGCAATTCAGCTCTTATGGATAATATCGGTCAAATTAGACCAAAGCAAAAACTTACACGCAAAAATACATAAACATACCTTTACTTAATGCCAGGTTCAGTTACGTGGCACTTTGCATTTTTTTTTTTTTGGCGTATTGTTTCCCTCAATTTTGATGTATATGCTTTAATTAGCTATTTTGATTAAAAACCGATTTCTAATAATAACGTGTCATAGCACTTTTTTATTAATGTAGCTGTTCATTATTAAACTGTGTAGACCTTTATGCACCTCCGTATTAACAGCACAACAATGCAATCATTTTGAGAAGAAAACAGACAAACGAACAAATGTGATTATACAAGTTTATTTAAAAGTTAGACCACAATGAGCTAAGAATATCAAGACTAGATGTTTAGCTTAAAGCTGTTACTTACCTGACAAAATTATGTAATCTTCCTTATCCTCGAATAATTGTTAGGCCCAGCTCTGTGGCTGTGTAAACTCATTGGAAACGAAGTTAATTAATCCTCCAATCACATTTTACCCCAATCTCAGGAGAAAACCTAACTATTTTACGAGTTGGCAATTTCGTATTAATTCGTGCGAATTTTTTTTTTTAAGCAAAACATTAGCATGAAGGTACAGCCCTAAACCTAGTCCTTGTGTAAATGTACAGATGAGATGGTACGAATTTTGCTAAAACGTAAAATAGTTAGGAATCGCCATGAGTGTATGCATTATTTGTGTGCATTATCTGTCCTGCAATTGTTAACGGAGTATAACATAGCATATTTAAATATAATGCAATTTGAGTATTTTTCAATGTATTTTTTATGTGAATTTCTAGGGTGATGCTGCATAGGAATAATAGTAATAGTAGTCTTTCATCATCTTTTAAACTAACCCTGTTAAATATTGACAATAGATGCTGACATTTGATCGTTTGATGTAAGTTGGTGCAAGATTTAAAAAACTAAACTACCACAGAACTAAAATGTCAGAAATAGGCAATGTATGTAGCTTCAGGTTTAAATATAATAGTGTAGTGTATAATAGCTGATATTTTTGGATGCTGCATAGACAGTTGTGCGTTTTTTCCTTGCATTGGTTTAGTTGAGAGGTATCGCAGCGCCATTTTTGTTCTTACACCATTCGCACATTATTATATTACATAAACGTTTTTGAGCCATGGAGTATGAGTTCAAAATGAGGTTTAAATTATGTTGAGGCAAATGGACCCTTTTCAAAGGATCTTAAAGATCCAATAACGTAAAACATTTTTTAGATGTCCTGTTCTGATTTTTATATAGCCTACCTATAACTAGGTATTCTTCAGTTTTCTTCTTTTTCACATGAATAAAAACTTATTTTAAATGGTTAAGGGCGGAAAAGAGTTTTTGTGACATGATGTAATTATCAGTACAGCATTATCCCCCAATTGTGTTGAAGACAACATAGTTAACGTGCACTATAGATGGCGCTCACGTACAATTACACCAAGCTAAATTCACGTCACTTTGCAGCTGAGGCAAATCCGTTTGGATGAGAGTAGGCTATATAAATGGTTCAGACTATCTACGGATATAAAACCATGTGCATTTTTTTCAATATTCTCGTCCGCACTATTAAACTATCCCCACAGATTAGCAGTGGTATCAATTAAAGTCCAGAACAATCCAATTTTATTAAATCTCTGTGCACTAGGATCTATGTTTTTTCCCAATTAATCTACGATGTCAATCAGGCCTCTATTTCTTAATTTACTTGAAAATTCCATCGACATTTCGCAAAACAAAAATGCTGCCTAACCACTCACTTTTCTACACAATCTATAGAGGTCCTCTTTCCCCTCTTTAGTGCCTTGATTTCCGAGCTGAGCAGTTGCTTAACTGTACTTGCGAGAATTGGTTGCTGGAGAGATTCTTCTCTTGGCATTCACCGCGTGCCTTAATTGTATGGACATTAAATCAAGGTCCGCTGTGAACACGCAGAGCAAGAACTCGGAGAGAAACGAACGGCGCCAGCATCCTAGTGGTCGTGAGCAAAACCCCTTGAGGATCATTTGACACTCAAATTTCGCGCCCTGACTTGCACATGTAACCTATCCACGAGCTAACATTTGAACACTTTCAGTACAACACCGCTTTAGCAAATGAATTGCATGCGAGCTTACATACGAGCCGACCTACTTAACACCTTTGCATCCACCGCTTTACTCTTCACTGGTGCTGTCCATATGCGATGCGGTTGTTAATGCAGTTTAAAGACAGATTAATGACGTGCACCATGTCTAAGCTTACACAATGGAAAATAAGTCAATCGATACAGCGCAATTACTCTTGCGCTCAATAGCATTTTCCTTCGGGGTAAAACAGAAACCAGAGCAAAAAAAAACAAAAAAATCGTGCATTTCGTCCACTGGTTTCTTCATGGAATCTTTAAATCGGCGCTCTGGTTCCTTTGTCCTTGATGTATTTGAAGAAATGAGCAATGAAAGTATCACTTGAGAAATGCTTACTGGGTCACATCTCGAAAATTGAGGACAAAATCCTCGCAGTACTTAAAAACCGGACTATCCTGGTGTACGAACAGGAATGTTTCCACAGCTCAGATGCTGCGGCGACTCTCGTCTATGCAAATACGCCCTCATTCGCGGCTTATCGCCGCTGCACAATAGCGTTCCTCTTCTGTATCGCGAAGACGCGTTAACACAGCGCAGAAAGGCATCAGAACGACGCGTATACTTCAGAGGTATCCCTATTTTCGAACGCTCTGTTCTGTTTTCGTTTCTGTCCGGTGACTTTGCGGAAGCTATGGCGCTCGAAGTCTGTTCTTGAGGATGACTTGCTTTTTCCCTCCATTTAAAACAATCTCCGCAGCATCCGTCGGTAAATTCATCCTCAGACGAGCAGGCACTGGGGCCAGTTCTTCCCGATCTATCCCTTTTAATCTCGATCGTCCTCGGTCAGCGGTTTTTTGGTCCTGCCCTGAGTGTTTTTTCAGCCTCTCTGATCCAGTCTCGCGGATTAGAAGTCCTCTCTTCCCGTCCCAGACACGCGCAGCCTTCTGCTGATTGGGCTCAACGCAAGCGGATTACATTGGGACATTATGACGTCATGGCCCGGGCCCAAGTTCTCCCCCATTAGCCAAAGCCTCATCAGCGAGATGTCCTTGAAATAGCGCGCGCCTGACATTCTGCAAAGAGAAGCGGGCATCCAGACGTGCATTGTGAACGGAAATAGTTTTATTGGTTTGACGCGTACAGACGCGTTTGCATCCACGCTAAACTGGCCTTAATGTTTCCTGTGCATACAGACCCCTTAATGGACTGTCCTAAACTGTATGAAGTAATCAATTGAGGCTCACATGCAAAAGTGGTTATGCATAAAAATATTTTAAATTAAAACCTCAGTATCTCACCCCGTCGATATTTATAACGTGTCTGGAACGTGCTTCGTAATGTTTGTCGAAAAAGCGAATTATCAATAGAGAATCAAATCCAACGGATTGTAACGTATGCAAACAGGTCTACCTCTTATGCAACGGAAAGTCCAATACATAATCTCTAAAGGGGGAATTATTTATTTATTTATTTATACAATTAGCTACCATATTCTGAGAATACCAGGTGGATGCAGTGTTTTCGTTTCTGACTAAATTCGTTTGTTTTCAGTCTGTTAACAGGGTGTGCAGTGCTATTAGCTTTGCATTTCAAAATGTTTTGACCTGCAGAATTGGGGATTGAGAATTTATCTGAGCAAATTGTCAATTTCTCAGAAATCATGTTTAGGTTGCACCATGGACAGTATTGCTTCGCCATGGAAGCAAACGTGATTCCATGCAGGTTCTGTTATGTCTGCGTTTTTTCCCATTTTCTCTCTATTTTAAAATGTACCAATAGCACTCTATACTATTTATCATTTGTCGTAAGTTCAGTCTAATTATTCTTTTTTATCTATATTATCTTACTATAATATTTAGTTGATGTCAGTTTAAATGCTTGTTAAAAGCTTAATAAAATCAAATAGCTGCCCTTGTTCTGAAATGTAGGGCGTAATATTAAATTACACCTGGTTACAAACGTATTCTACCTATTGCATTACTGCATTTGATAGACACGCCACTCGTTTTTTTTAATGTCACGTGTATGTGGCTTTTGATCACAGTTCTATTCATTTTCTTCTTATCTCATCAAAGCATTGAACACTGCATTAACCGATGACGCTTAACATGTTCCATTCATGTTACGTGGCGAGTTAAAAATGAGCCATTTTCCCCCTAGTTGTTATTTCAAATAAAATGTCTATTTTTTTTTTAAGCTCCAGCAATTCTAATATTGTTTCCTAAGCAACGCGCGATTAATCTACACATTTAATGAATGCTCACTGCCTTTTTTGGCAAGCGTCTTTGACCTCGGTGACATTGACTCTAAATGATTATTTGTGATGTCAATTTTGAGATTGCATAAAAACGAAATTCTTCTTTGTTGATAGCCTATAGCTCGGTTGTGATAGAATTCAAAGATGTTTCTTGACCATTATTGGCATGACTGGATTTTCAAGAGGCTTTTTCTCCACACCTCCCCTGCGGATGGAACAAAGGGTATCGAGAAGAACAGTCTCAGATCTCAAGGTATAGCGTATTCGGGTTATTCTGTGCTTCCCAAAGATGCATTTTAGCAGTGGGGTGTTTTTTTTGATGATGTTGTTTTTTTGGGGGGGGTATTAGCCTACCTCATTTTCTGTTGTTGTTGTCGTCCACGTTTATTTAGTAAAGCTACGATATTTATAGCTACGTTTCGTTTGGTTAACAAACGCGTCTGAGCGCAGGCCTATATTATAATCGAAACGAAAACTGAGATTCCAGCACAGAAATGCGCTCCGGTCAAGATGATACCTGCATCAAGAGCAAGACGCCTTTTCTTCAATCGAGGTATTTGGGATGATTTTGAACGCATATTCGCCTCGTTTCTTGTTCAGTGGTTTTAGATCTCTTGCCACACAAATCCCGGCTCTGAGAGAAGGCCCTTAGAGGATTTTATCAGTGGGGAAAACACCTTCCTGAATCCGAAGGATAACGACGGCCACTTGTCCATAGCTGGAGAAGAGGAGAAGAGGACGGCAGAGAAAAGGACAGAAATAGTGCGCTGAACGCCGTCAGTTGGCTATTTCTCCCTGCTCAGTTGAGCGGCCTCCTCGTCTTAAACTGCGTGAAGGAGGAGCTGTTCAGTTGCATTACAATGACATTCAGTCCCAATTCATTCAGGCGCTGTCTAACGGTCTTTGGATAGCAAATCCACCCCATCGGGGGGTCGCAGCCCTCTCATTACGCCCCCAATCCCAACACACACTCACTACAATAGACCCAACAAAGAGCGAGGGGAGTGGGCCTCAGCGTTGCGCGGCCCGGCCGCTGAACTCTGGGCTCCAGTGAGAAAAATGCTCTTCAGTGTTGGTGTTACGAACAACGTGTTAAAGTGTTTTGTTATTTAGAAGGGCCAGTTCTCAAACGATTGGGGGGGAAAAAGAGACGTCACACGCGTTAATTTTATAAAGGCCATTAAAGGTGAACGCAGCTATGACTGCACGGGCAGCCCTTTGGCTATAGTTGCGCATTGTGTTTCTACACGTTCACGAAAGCTTGCATGTGCTACATGGACGGATTAAAGCATCCATCCGCGCGCTTACAGTGGAGGCATTGGCGATATGACTGATTTGGGCTGGTTGAACATGGTTGTGTTGTGGTGATTGGGCTTGTACCTGTCGCGCGGGTAGAAGTGTCACCGCAAGCTTATAGACTCCTGAGGGTCAAGGCCAGGTGACAGCTATTTTAGAGTTGAATGCACGTTTCCGTTTCCCTGAACCCCCAAAATACAGATGCCTTTTAAATAAATCGTGATATAATATGATTTAGCAATGTGTAGTAGCCTATACGTAATGTATTAAAATCAGAATATAACTGAATAGGAAATTTCGATCCATTTAATATTACATTTTTTTAATATTACAGTCATTTTTTAACCACGTTAGCACCAAGGCATAACTGAAGATTCTGGGTGATGAAAATAAACGCCTGTATTTAAGAATTTATTATTATTTTTTTTTATTTTTATTTTTTTAGAAAAATTGTTATATTGTATTATTTTATTTTCGGGAACATTAAGTCACAAAATTAGAGAGACCAAACTGATTGTTTTATCGTTATTGTTTAATCGTTATATGTATAACAGCAGCTTCGTATTATATAACAGTAACACAATTATACTACCCAATTATTTTATTAATACTATTTTCAACCACAACAATAAATAATTATTACAGTTGATTATAGGCTATTAGTAGGATAGCCTACTCCGTTGCATTATTATTGCCATTCTTTTGTATGACACAGAAACGCTCGTGAACATTTCCAGATTTTAACAGATTTTTTCCCAGGGAAATCATACCGATTTTCGAATTGACGTTGAAGGCTTAGACAGGCCCAGCTGGGCGCTTTACTTATGCGGCTATTCAAGCAGAGGACGGAAAGGTCATCTCTGCGGCCCGGTGCGCCTGGGAAACTCCTAAACATGGCGCCTGTATGGCCACTCAATTCTAACGTAAACGCACATATGCGCTGCCCTCTGCTTTTTGGAGTGCGTGTAATGCGCAATTTTTTAACTATTATTTAAAGAGAAAGGCCGCTGTAAGTGTCTGCTGTGATTTTATGCGCGTTTTCTCAGTGATGGATAAACATAAGTTACACACACGAAGACACTACTAAATTTCCAGCGCGCTTCCACCATCACATAAAATTCTCCCATTTAGTGGCCACTTGCGAGTGGAAAAGAAGTTTAATACTGCCTACTTGTTTAGAGAGGTATAGTAAGGTGTAACTTTGCAAACATTTCCTGAGAGCAGAACCAGAAGGACCCTCAAGTATTGTCTGAGGAAATAAAGAGAAACACCCTTACAAAAGAATCCATTGTCAAGCCCGAACAATCTGCGGGGCCTCATAAGCTGTCCTCCACAATCAAGATGGTGGGCAATGATTTGAATGCGAGAGGGGCCTGCACTTTCGTGTGTACCGAATGGTAATCACTCAGAGGATAACCATCCAGTCAAACCCCGCACACACTCACGCGCGCGCGCACGCACGCACGCATCCACGCACACGTGTCCAGCGCATTCTTGTCAAATCTAGAAGATGCTTGAAGTTTCACTGCGCGAAAAAGTCGTTTTTAAAAAGTCAGAAGGGAAACGTATTGCTTCTGGAGTAAAGAATAAACGCTAAGGATTCGTAGGTTATATTTTTTAATTCACCTTCAAGCTTTTTTTTTCTAAACGAAAATGACGAAAGTTCGTTTATTTACAGGTAAGGAGCAGATGAGGGTGAGGGTGAGGGTGATGTATATGTTGCAGCGACTTACCGCCATAAGTATGGGCTATAAGATTTTGTTGTGATAAATGTAGCGAAATTCGTTCGCACTAAATTATCCTTAAAGAAGACTTTGGACGATTTTGTCTTAAATTAGTTTGGTTGCCGATTGCTGCCGAAAACTAGGTCAGGTAACGCCAGAGCAGCGAATAAATAAACGCAGCAAACACCCTCTCAATAATATTCCAAATACGAATATTGACAGGGAGAAACACTAAAGTTTTAAATATTTTAAGAACTATTTAAAATTCCAAACCGTCAACAAATAAGGAATTTACTTTTGAGTCCGTGTTAGTATTTCGAGCCCTAGTTTTAGAAAGCTCACTATACATTTTTTTAAAATAAGATTTTATGTAAGGTTTCAGTGCAATACAAATATTTGTGACCTTACCCCATATACTGTTCCACAGCCATTTTATCATCTCCATAAAAGCACAAAACATTCCAGCCACTTCCCATCCCTCATTTCCCTCTGGCTCTTTTGTTGCAACATGCCTCTGACCAGATCAGACTCCATGACATAGAACATGACATGAGAAAGGGACCATAACCATGCACGTCTCAAAGGAAACCAGAGACCTTTTACAGCATACAGCACTGGCCGGAGCCAAATGCTGGATGTTTAGAACTCTGCATGTGTTTCGTGATAAAACAGAATTTCAGTGAATTCCGAAAAAAGTAAACTGGAAAAAAAAAAACTGCCGCAAGTTGTGTGATGCAGTGTTCTGCATGCGTTCAGTCATGATGCTCTTCAGAATTATTGACACCTTGCCTCTTGAGGTACTTGGCTGATGCATCTGAGTGTCGATATCAATGCAGGAACTTCAGTACAGCCTAATAAATGTCAACATCAGCAGCCATTGATCTGTTTGCACCACGGTTGGAACGGTATGGCAGTCTGATCTGGTATTTGCGGCACCTGAAGCACACCATACTCTCTTGTGGGATATTTTAACAAGCAGGTGTTGGTGTTGACTCTGCTGTGCTATATAATTGTATCTGATCATTCTCGCGTTCACATGAAAATCTCTGTTCTAATAATTTTGCCTGTGCCCGCTGATTATTTATTGTTTCCGCACACCCCTCTATCATGTAACTCTGCCATGCCACAATGAATTGATATCAACTACACACATTTAAAAAGCCCTCATACCCACAAGGAAGCTTTGTGATTTATTGGGCAAATCAGTCTGAATAATGTCCGCTGCCTTATTCAAGTCTTCCTGCATCTTCAACAAATGAAGAAGCAGAATAATTTGGGATTTACAGATGCATTCCCCACCACATCCTGTACAGCAGTGTCCAGAGATGACTGAAATAAATGTCTAGCGCTCTTGACTCTTCTTTCATGTTCCCTTTGAATCCACTCACAAAGCCTGCAGTATAGAGGGAAAATGAACGCCAGCGGACGACTGGATTTGGAAACCTTGTAAGAAACCATGTTGTAAGAATATCTAATGTGAAATAAATGTGTTTCTGCCTACAATGCAACAGTTAGTTTAATCCTATATTGACTTACCTCGTAGCAATAGCATATAAATGGCATATACATAAATAATAATATATTCTAATATTGTAATAATATTTTTTTTACATTTTGTTGTTATTATTTGCTGCTTATGAGAGAGAGAAAGAGCTTATATATGCTTAGCATTATTTGTATATATGTATGTGCATGTGACTCGACTCAAACAATTGTATTTGTGGCATTAGGAAACAATACGCTGTTCATTACCACCATAAATATATGAATATTAGTAATATTAATTGCTAAGAACTTAATTTTTGACAAATTTAAAGGCATTTTCCTCAATATTTAGCTATTTAGGAAGGTTTAGCATACAGCTGTTTGAGCTTCGCCTCTCCTCACTGCTTTAATCACGCTGCACAGAATCCATCCCACATCCTCCCTACGGCTTCATTAAGGGCACGCTGTTTGCTGGCCGGTCACCTGCATTTCAGACGTGTAGTGCTTCCAAACACTGAACAGCATTACACTTCTGTGATTTTAACAGAGGTCGCTTTGCTGTTTGAGAAGCTATGAATTATGAATATGATAAAGACTCTGTAAGACAAGGAAGATAGGAAGTGTTCTTGTATTATGTTTTTACAAATGCATACGTTTTGCCATCTAGTTCAATCCCCTAAGCATGATCATTTTTAAAAATAATTATTTCACATCACACTTGTCTTAATCATTCCTGGTAGTCTCTCATAAAAAAAATTGAAGATCTGAAGGATTATCTCACTTTTTAAAATCCTAACCTTTCTCCTCATTCTCATTATCTGACAGGTAGAAATCCCAGTGTAAGCTCCCATCCATCCGAAGCTAAAATGTTGCAGGCTTTCGGATAGCGGCGTTGTCATCTCTCTCTGTCTATTTTATTCCCAAGGTCTCTGAGAGAAAGGATGAAGACCTAAAGGGGGGGGAAGGGAAAGAATGAGGAGATGAAAACAGACATCTTCTGAAAGGTCAGGTTGTGCCATGTTCTTTTTTTCCAGGTCAGCTCCTTTAGGCCTGCTCTGTGTGACAGACGTATTCAAACACACCCATCACGGAGATGACTGATTGAGAAAAAAAATATCTGTCATCAGCCTTTTACAGAAAAAATTGCTGATGCGCCTCATAATACATTAAAATGCTTGTCATTTCATGTCTCTGTGCCTTCAGTCACAGCAACACAATTTGATTCTTAAAAATAACATGCATGCATTGTGCTTTGATGTATTTGCATATAAACACTGAGCAACCTCTTAGTCTACATTCACAACAAAAACAAAAGTTTTCTTCCATAGGCTGCATAACTATAATGCCTTAATTATAAACTGAATTTGAGTACAAGAATTCTTTATTTAGATCCAAAGTATTATATTTTGATTTGATTATGAAATAATGCTTTAATTTGTAAAATAAAAGCACACATGATTGGTTTAGCTCTGCAGTGCCTTGGATGTCACCCCACATTACTGGCCTGTTGGCCACTATTATAGCACAGGCCTGGGGAGGGGGTCTGAGGGCACTGTTGGACACTCTGAGCACATTAAGAGTGGCTGTATTTATTGGATGTGATTGGTCTTAGTGATTTTATTGGTTTCATTGACTGTCTCTCCAGTATTTATCGGCCCTCTCCACGCGCTCCAGACGGTGTAACGGAGGGCCGATATGAATCTGATGTGACAATAAAAGGGCAATTATGTACAGCGAGGAGAATATCTGCTTCCTTTCACCTGGGAGAGGAAGGAGGGAAGTGTGAGATAAAGAGAATGATTTTCTTCTTCCCATTCAGAGCGCCACCATTGTTAAACATGGTGCTCCCAAACACAATGAACGTATATATGTAAATACAGCATCCTCTTTGTGATGTATGTGAATGATTTCTGAATGTCTTTTTAACATGTCACCTGACAACACAATGTATAAAGTGCTTTGGCGCTCCCCTGCTGCTGTTATTTACAGAGGAATTTAGGAATTAAGACTTTTCTCTTTACTCTTTTATTCTGTCATTTAACATTTGCAAAGCCATTTCGTTCCATATACTGTATAGTAAACTCAATCACTAAAGAGATATAGGCTAGTTCACCCAAAAATCAAATGCAATTATTTTGTTCGATATGGTGCCATTTTAAACATGAATGTCTTTATTTCTTCTACAGAACTAAAAAGAAGACATTTTGAAGAATTTCAGTAACTAAATTGGATGCTAGTTGAACGAATAATAAAAAACAGTAACATTTCTCAAAATGTCTTCTTTTATGTTTCACAGAATAAAAAGGACATGCAGGTTTGGGACGACATGAGTAAATGGACAGTATTTTTCACTTTTAGGTAAACTGTACTTATGTGGGATCCAAAAATAATGAACAAATGAATAAAACCTGATATTTTCTGTTAAATAGCAGTTTTTAAAAAATTATTATTATTATTATTATAATCTGTACTTTATTTTCAGCATTTTTTAAAGAAATCAATATTTAAAATATTTGAAAAGAAATTGGAATAAAATAAATAACTTTTAAATTCTTTTAAATCTTCTATGGAATACTGAAATAAAATCATTACTTCCATTAAAGTATTTATCAGCACAACATTTTTTTAGTATTTTCTGAAGGATCACGTGACACCAAAGACTGGAGTAATGTTGATGTTGGCATATATAAATATATATATATTAAATAAATAAATAAAAATAAATTAAATTCCTAGAATAAATTTCAATCGAAATCTCTTATTTTAAAATTTTTATATTTCCCAATATTACTGTATTTTGCTGTATTTTTGATCAAATAAATGCAGCCCTGGTGCAGTAGCTTTCAAAACATCTACAAAATCTTACCAGCCCCAAACTTCTGAACAGCTTCGCCCATTTCCAAGAGCATGTCCTTGTTTTTTGTTTCACAATGAATAAAATATGAAGAGGTGAGCGTTCATAGTCTCTCGCTTTGCCTTACATGCCTCTCAGAAAATAAATCAGCGTTGTGTCAGCTGACCTGGCATTAAACAAGCTTTTGAGAGGAGAATTCGGTGTTTGATGGTGCTCTCTGGTCCGCACTGCAGGACTCGGTGTATGAAATGTTGTAGTGGTGACAGCAGGCCACGCATGCTTCTGTAAAACACGGCTCTCATTGTGCCGAGAGCACCTCCGTTCTCACCCTCTCTCTTTTACTGTTCTCACAAGGAGCGAAATAAGACAAATGCGTATAGAAATAACATGTCCATGTTGGTGTGGACGGGAATCATGAGAGTTGGCGAAGCAGGCTTATAAATAATTTCCACTGTGTATCTGGGAGAAGGTGTGAAATTATCAGAATTATTTACGGCTATTATATCCAATTAAAGCCTGTGAGTGCTGTTGTGCTGTTTTATTGTGCTATAAACTGCTACCTCATGTGCTTCAGTAGCCAAACACAATACGCACCAATACAGGCCGTCTTACTGGCAGGATCCCGGTCAGAGGGTTGGTGCTGGGTGGGGGGGGTGCGAAGAGGAAAAGAATTAGAGGAAGATGTTAGGGGCTGGTTTTGGCTGTGGCCCTCTGGCACTTGGGTCTCTATGAATCAGTCAGCTTTGTTAGTTTTGGAGTGAATCCTAGTTGTAGTGTTTAAATGCTTCGTTCTTCCACTTCAGGCCTATTAAAGTCCTGGCTGGGAGAGTAATGTAAACTTAAAACAGTTCATATAGCCTCCAATTCTCTGTCATTCGAACGGCTCAACGCATTACCCAACTCTGTTGTCATGGAGAGCTGCTCGTTTGTCTCCGTGGAAACCTTGATTGCCCAAGATGTGCTGATACGGTCAGCTCAGGAGTAATATCTTTCAGTCTGATGTGCGCGTTGATTGATTTTTTTATTTAATGACTAGATTACTGTAATTTTTTGTAAAAGAGTGTTTTTCGTATAATGCAACTGACCCTTCACTAAAACCTGCCCTCCTTAGTTACTGTTGCTATGCCATTCTCACACTACAAATTATATTCACATGCATTGAAAAATGCAACATAAAGAGAAAAATGAACAAATGTTGATCAAAATCCACCCCTTTCTTTTTTTAAATCCCCATCAATTATAACAATGTCTCAGAACAAGCCATTCGCAGAATCTGTAAAATGTGACGTCACATTTTATTAGCCCCGCCCATGACCGTTGACAGATACTGCTGTATTAGAAGAGAGCCATCTTATCTTCATCTCTAGCATTTAAAAGCAGCATTCTAGTAAGAAATATTTAATTATTAAAACTATAGACATAAAGTAATTTTCTAGTTTTATTTTGTTTAGTTCATGTATTGCATTCAGAAAACTGCATATTAGAAGTTTAAACTGAGATGGCTTTAAAATGCAGGATTTCAGCACAATAGAGATGATAGTTAAAAGGAAACAGAAGTTTTTGGCAGAGATCTGAGATAAGAGCTGTTATGGCACAGCTTTGTTGTGGTAAAGGGGGCCGGAAGCAGTAGCTCATTTACATTTAAAGAGACATGCACAAAAACAGCATGATTCTGCTTCCACTCAAAATAGGCATTTTTTAAAATTATATAATAAACTATCTTTGGTGTGTTTTTAGCTGAATTCGCACAGACATATTCTGAGGGCAGGCAGATAAACAAGAATAAGAATGCATTTTATGTAAACCAATACACATCATTTTTCAAGTTTAGGTCCATTAAAGTTAATCTGCTAATGTAATCCTGTCTGCTTTGTTTGTTGTACAAAATAGAGGATTTGGCCTTCTGATTGGTCAGATCTCCTGTCAGTCAAACTTTTTAAAAATGGTCAATTATGATTACATTCTAAACACAAATGTGTCTTTTTCTGTCAGGAAGGTATGTTGATCTTTTTTGCTTTGTAAAATATGAATCATACATCACTCCTCAGAATCACAAGCAGCCAACGAGAGGGAAAGGACACACTCCAGTGACTCTCTGTGGTGTGTGAACACACGTACACGCGTAAAAATAGATGCGTAAATAGTGCAAAGTGTTCTTGGAAGGGATTTTGTATTGAGCTTGTTTAAGGAAGCACCTGTTAATATATATTTTAATATTTAAGATGACCTTAAAGGAGCAGTTCCATCTTAACATATATTCTATTTATCTATAC
Organism: Enteromius thamalakanensis; assembly: GCA_032357475.1. NCBI lineage: Eukaryota > Metazoa > Chordata > Actinopteri > Cypriniformes > Cyprinidae > Enteromius > Enteromius thamalakanensis. The sequence goes on along the minus strand of JAUCMT010000054.1, from coordinate 8,982,101 downwards.
AACAAAATGTTAGTGGGGTCCAGTGTTGTTTTGTACTCCATTTTTAGTGTTGTTTTTCAGAAGAAAGTCGTACAGGTTTGGACACAAGCGTGAGTAAATGATTTTTTGGTGGACTATCCATTTAACAAGTGGATCTTCTAAAGTAAAATGCTCTCCAGCATGAAGGTATTGAAACTTTGATGTATTTGGTAATTTAAAAAAAAGTCAAATTCTTTAGTATGAAGGTGGCAGTAAGGAGTTTGACTTCCTTCTCTATGTTTTCCTGAATTTCATGCTGGTCTCCTCATATCCTTCCCTCTTCTGGCTCTCTACTCGCTTATCCGTTTTTCCAAGCTGTCTCTTTATTCGTCTTCTGCTTCTTTTCTATATCTCACATCCTCTTCCCGCCTTTCCTTTTCTACTCTTCTCCTCTCTCATTCCGCTCACTCATCCTTATTTCTCTTCTCTCTTTCGCTCTATCCTGCATGCTTCAGCAGCCTCTCTCTCTCTCTCTCTCTCTCTCTCTCTTTCTCTCTCTGGCTCAGCCTTTGCTTGCCCGCAATTTATGCTGATTGGACCAGCTGTTCCACTTAAAGTTGCCATGGTAACCACAACCGGTCACCTAGCAACCATGCCCATCTCTCCGAGCTCTCCACAGGCAGAGAGAGAGGATGTGTGTGTGTGTGTGTGTGAGAGAGAGAGAGAGAGAGGGGGGGGGGCAATGTGAAAATTCCTTTGGATTTATTTTATGTTAGAGCAAATTCAATTGGTCCACCAGCAGTTTTTCATTGGTTTTAGTTTTGTTTATAATGGCCTTCCTAAATTGTAGATTTGTATGATCTTCAGAATATTTCATTGTCAAAAACTTTGACTATAGATAAAGTGCAACAACTTTTGTTTTTATTTGTAAATCATATAATTATTTTTGTTTTCGGTTCTTTAAATTTTCATCTAATTTAAAACATGCTGGCGGACACACACATGCATATATAGTAATTGTACCATACAAATAGTGATGCCATGACTTTTTAGCGGCATGTTGTGCATGTGTTACACTGTAGAGCAGTGCTTGTGTCGTCCCGTTCTCTCTACGCTATTCTGAGCTAAGGATCCTCTTGAGCTGTGTATTATCTAACATGTTAAAGTGGAGCGGCTTACACGCTGCTTAGTGCTAATGGTCTTTCCTGCTGCCCAGCGGCCTTCAGATCTCACCTTAGTCTCACCTCACTCACCTGATCCCAGCCCACCGCATCCTGACAGGTGCATGACAACACGCTCTAGGTGCTGAAAGTTAATTCCCAGGTTTTCATCACATTGTTTCGATGTTGTGTGTATGTGCGTGAGCTGAGTATTCTCTCTAGGAGAAAGAGTTATTTTGATTCATTCCAACCAGACTTCATGGGGGTTTTGTAACATTGCGATATGTTCATATATGTATGCTTAAATGTCCAAGCGAATTACATCTGACATGGCTTGTGTGCAGGTAAAAGTGTCAGAAACCAAAAATCAAGGAATGCTGTTAATGTATAAAAAAATACATAAATAAAAATGCAACATCAGCAATAAAAAGAACAAGAGTATTAGCATTATTCATTTTATTTTGTAATATAATAATCCGAAATCACAAGACTGAAAGAAGCAAACCCAATATTGCACTCTTTTATTTTGCTGTTTTACTGTGTTATTGCTGTTGTTGTTTTATTATTATTATTATTATTATTATTATTATCATTATTTGCATGTAGGGATAAAATATATAAATCATTTATATTATACACTATTATTATAAACTAGTATAAAATATGTACTTTGTAATTCATAGAAATTAATATTAATGATAGCCATTATTGTTTTTATTATCAGCATATAGTAATAATACATTTAAAGTGAAAAAAAAGAACAATATTATGAACTATTATAAAATTATATATTATAAAATATTGTTAGAGATCATTATATGAAGAACAATAATACTGATTATTATTATAATTTTTGTACTTTTCATGTAGTTTTTCATGTATTATTACAACTGAGCAACAGTTATTTTTCTTAGGTGTCTGTCTGTATTGGTATGTATGTGTGTGTGTAGTGGTGTGTCTGAAATGGCCACTCACTTTGGCACATTAAGTCCTAATACCAGGCAGCTTTTCACTTAAAGGTGCGATGCGCTTTGGGCTCACTCTGTTGGGCTGAAGAGCTCATGTTTATTCATGTCTTTAAGAGCACTCCTGTTTGATTTAGCTGAACAGGCCAGTTTTCCTGTTTTTTTTCTCACTCTTCTTTACTTTAGAAACACATTCATATGGAAATATCTGCCTACTTACCTGTTCAGTGTGTGTCTCTCTTTAAGCGTAGAGGTCAGTCTCGCTGGAAAACTCTATGCTTATTTTATTGCCAGTCTGCCATAATAGAATCCCCCTCTCTCTCCTCACTTCACTATGAAACCATTCTGCCAAAGTCACCGATGCGACATACAGAAAGGTTGAAACATGCTGCCCTGGTGTAAATGTGTGTGTGAGCGTGTGTGTGTGTTTAGGTCAATGTTAGGCTAATCTCCTGAGCTCATCCTCACTTCTCTCAGCAAAAGGAGGGAAATCCTCCTGGCCTTTCTGTAATAGGATCTGTTCTGAGAGCACTCCGTTTTCCACAGGCTCTGTCTCATTCCTCGTCTTGTCTACTTTTGGTCCATCTGGTTTAGTGCAGAGGTAGAACACACACTCCTGTCAGGGCAGGATGACAGTGCAGGGTTTGGCCTCTGCTGTTCAAAGCAGGGCATCAGCTCTTTCTGACGTTTTTTGTGCTCTCTGCACCGTTGTGTTATAAATACACTCACCTGTGGGGGTGTGAGTGAGTCACATGTCCCTCCTCAACACGGCCGACAAAAATAGTCAACTTTTCACATTTGCTGAAGTGTTGCTGGTCCCTGTAAAACTTGCGGTGGTGGTAGGTGCTTGCCTTGGCGGTGTTAAGGTATTTTGAGTGGTGGTTGGTTCCCGAAAGCAACTATTGTGGCATGTTCTGTCATTACCAATAAGTTGAATGGAACTAATGGCCGTAATTAAAGCTGCAGTCTTTAAGTTTTGCCTCGTTGTAGCCATCTCTGTTTGCAACAGTATGAATATTTACTGTATTTCGCAATCTCACATGGCCTGCGTATTGGAATATATGACCCAGATATGAATTTTAACCAAATATTATCATCTAAACAAGTAACAAGTCTGCCACGTTTGTTTTGACCAACTGAAGAAAAAGCATTACAATAGATAGCACTACCAATGGTAATTACTGGTGTCAAAAGTATTCACATTCATTACTCAAGTAGAAGTATAGATACTAGGGTTTAAAAAGACTTCTGTAGAAGTTGAAGTATCATCTCCAGTTTTTTATTCAAGTAAAATATTAATTATATTATAATTTTACAAGAAAAGTGTAAAAGTTCTGGTTTCAAAACTACTTAAAGTGTAAAAGTAATGTAAGGAAAAAATGCCATTAAGCACAAAAGCTTACAAAGAGTTACAAAGTTAGCATAGCCTGCTTATCACAACACTAGCCTATGGTTTCCATCCAGTTTTTAACGCTGTTTTGTTATCAACAAACAGAATTTGTGCAAAATAAAATGTAAAAGTTGCTGTCTTCCATCCAACTGGCCTTTTACTGATGTGTGTCATGACGTCATCCTTAAAAAAACTAACAGTTGCGTAAGTTTTGGTGTATTGCAAAAAAAATGTTTTGGCCTTGAGCTCTTCACTCTTGAGCTACATTATTTGAACTACTTCACAAATTATGCGCAATATTAGCCTGTTCTTCATCGGTTGATACAAACAAAAAAGAAAACATTATCCAAATTGTATAGACCTACATAAAAATAATTTGAATAAGATAAAAAAAAATTTGCTTTGTACTTTTGTACAAGCAATGGGCTATTAATAAGCAGGTGCAGTTGTATTTTTATTATTAAGTTTTAAATTTTATTTCTCCTAACCAGCGGTCGTTAAGCCAATATTAACCGACAAGGTGATATGAAATTACAATTAGATTACATTTAAATTGATACGTAGCTGTGACCCATTGAAATATCGAAATTTGTTTCCAGGTATTTATTTTATACAAGAAAAAAGCAGCAGATCCATTCACATCATATCTTGTGCGAACAGAGAAAAACAAAGCTATATAAAAAAGAAATAGGCCCATGCCAAATAAATTTTTCTAATGAAATAATAAATTAACAAAACGAAAGAAAAAGAACTGCACCAAGTAGCTGCCTAGCTAAAGCCTATGCAGAAGTTTTTGTAATGCGCACTTGAAAAAAGCGGCTTCGAATTTGGTTCCTTTATTTAAAAAACACAGCTGTTTTTAATGTGAATGTACACAATTAAAAGAAAGATTGATATAGTTTTGAATAATGTTTCCACATTTATAAGAGAAAATATTGCAAAAATTTGCAATATTGACAAAAATGGTATCTCTATTCCTGTGATATTGTTTTAAATTTTTGGCACACAATAAAGAAGGCTTGTACCTTGGCTTGATTCAGTGTTTAATTTTCTTTCTTATGCAATTTGTTTTGTATACAAATAAAATCTATAATAACATAAACCTACAAATTATAAAGTCAAACTAAAATTTAAAACATAAACACAAGGCCTAACGATAATAAACAATAAATGGTAGAAATGATAAACAATACATGGCCTATTAAATTCTGTACTTTTTATTGTGTGCATACATGTTTATACATTCTACTCACAACCCCCATTCCAGAAAAGTTGCAGCTTTTTAACTGCTTTTGTACTCACACGAGTACAATTGACATGCTTGGTATGTAAGCTCACACATTGCCAAAACAACAATTAGGATATTATTGTATCTTATAAATATCACACACCTCTAGCTGCTGTGTGGTTGGGTGGTTTCTAGGTCGTTACTCATTTAAATCCTAATTGTAGGCAATAGCAAACATATTGCTTTTTCGAACACAACTAAGTAGATTTCCATACACTTTTGTAACTTTTTTGCTTTTTTGGTTTAAATTTGGTGCACATTTATCAGTTAAATGTAAAAATTATTGAATTATAGAATTCAGGAGTATGCTGTTCCTGTGAGCATAGATTCTATTTGCCTGCTCAGTTTCCTTATCTTCGCTTCTTATTCACATTATCCCACATCCTGCTTATGTTCTTCTCCATCCCTTTATTATGCCTTCATTTTAAATTTCATAGGTCTTTCTGTGTCTCCTCTTTCACATTTGCTCTTTTCTTCCTCTGAAGTATGATTCCTCTCATGATGTCTCTGAGAGTGAGCAGGCTACAGAGCAGTTGGTCATTGATGGCTTCATGTGTTTTTATACACTAGCATATGAGCTGTGAATATGACACTGCTGCATCACTGTTGGGCTGGAAAACACACTCATGAGGCCCTGAAACACATATAAGCTCAAACACAAAAAAAAATATTCCTTTATTTATTCCTTTATAAATTACTTTTCCTGTTTCATTTATATCAGTAACTCTAATAGCAGTAACTAATAGTGTGTATTAATCAGAAATTATTACCTAGATAAATGCTGTGGTGATGTCTCCTTATGATCCTCTCTCTGCCTCCTGACTGCCGAGACGTAATCTTGCTGATCGGAAAACTCAGACTTAATTATCTGCTCGCTCTCTCACAAACACACACACACACACACACACACACACATGGTCTTGTCGAAGCTTAGGCTGGAGAAAGAGGTCAGAGGTCAGGGCACAACTACCATCTGCATTTCCCTGTTCTCACCTCCCCCCTTAAGTTTCCAAATGTCACATTTCACCCCCAGCGAAGACACCTGCCCCTCCTGCAGAGGGCCTTTTCTGCAACACAGGCGGTCATTAAGTCTCTTTGTTTGTAAGGAAAAAGGAGTAAAAATCCATATATTTGTGCTTCTGAATTAAAAGAACAGGGAATTATATATATATATATATGCAGTATAATACATAATAGAGAGAGAATTTAAGCATTAATTCTTTTTTTAATGCTTTTTTAATCTATATATGTGTATATATATAACATTTTATGTTTATATATATATATATATATATATTTAATTATACTAATGTATAACTATAATAATTACAAATAAACAAAGACGCAAAATATGGTTTGGAAAAGTATGTGTATATATATATATATATGTATACAGTGTGTGTGTATATATATATATATATATATATATATATATACACACTATATTACATTAAGACTTCAGTGTCATAATTGTTTTTGAGAACATTTTGATAAAAAGCGATTTAAAATAGAATCATTGACTTGAAATAGAAATATTTTTCTTTCTACAATTTATAATGATACAGATATGTGCAAATCTCAGTTTTAAAAAAATATATACTTCTGTATTTCTCAATAGCTAAATATTTCAATTTAATATGACACAATTATATTGTAGAGCACTAGTTTAGTTATACAGGCAAGCTATATGTGTGTCTAAAATATTAAATATCTGTCCTGTTTTGTTTTGGAACGCTTTTGAAAAACCTCTAGCTGTTATATTTATCTGGTTAGTGCTTTTTTAAAGCAGCCAATTAGAAGTTGCAACCCTCTAGCTACAACTGCAACCAAGTGCAACATTGTCAGTAATCTGTATTTTACCTACCTGAAGAACAAAACAATTTAGTGGCGAAAAAATTGTTAACATTATTTAATGTTGTACGTTGTTAAAACATTTATTTGAGTGGACCGAGTGAGTCAGTAATTTTTCTTCTTCACATACTGTGCTCATCTGTGTGTCTGTACAGTCACTGCTATCTGCACCCGGTGGACCAGACGAGGGATTACACCAGGATTAAACATCCTAATCTGACACACACTCTGATTGGTCCTGAATAAGGAAGCAGTGATACTGTATGCAGAGAGCAGCGCTCAGCTCTAAAATGGTGGAAGAACCGAGAGACCGAGAGACAGAAAGAAGCAAACCCATTCTAAACACTTACATCTCACAATCTATGTATAGCTACGAAAATACGACCAGCATGTACATGCGTAGACACACTTGCGATATATCCTACACAGGTTAACCCACACACAACATACTCTGGCTTTCTCGCCGTTAGCTGCTGTTACATCTCCAAATTCACTATTGATCGTCTCTCTCTTTCTGTTCCTCTATGACAGGTATTTGACCTTCCTCTTCTTTTATTTGGTTTTCACTGCAAAAGAAATGAATAGAGAGATGGAAAGCTGAACTGCAGGAGAGCTGTTTTAAAGCTTTGGAAACAGTGGGGTGGTGGGAGGGAGAGTTTGGCTGCTTTAAGCCAAGCTTTGACTGCTGGTTTATCTTTATTATCGAAAACCATGATTGAAAATCGACCCATGGTTCCAGTATTTTAGATTTGGAAGCGTGCTTCCAAAATATTGTCAATAGCAAACGGATTGAGCATATGTTTTCATTTGTTTTGCACTAGGCCTAAATTTGTGTGGCCGTTTCTGTATCAAGTGTCACATTCTAAATATTTGACTGTAATTTAAAATGCTTTTGGTCTTATATTGAAGTAAACCATTTCAAAATATGTCCTTCCCGTCGAGGACTTGTCCAGAGCTCCAATTCAGTGACACATTTATTCACTAAGAGAGAAGAAAGAATTAAATCTGGTCATCATTTTAACTCTGTACTCTTTCGTTCTCAGGAGGTAGCCTTTTTCGTGCTACAAAATGATTCAAAAACGATCATATTTAATTCAAACAAAAATTAATCTGTTCGGCAGCCAGATGGTTACGAGTCTCACATGAATTCAAAAGACAGAGAAGGAGAGCAAGAGAGAGAGAGAGAGAGACATTTTCCCTCAGGACAGCGCAGGGATTATCGTGCTCGCTGGAAAATTTTGATTTGCTTTGTGAGCTCGGGCCCACACAACTGCCTCCATTTTCTACGCATGTTGTCCAATTATATAGCTCGCAGTGTTTCAAAGTATGCCTACATTGCCAAATGACTGTTTTCATACAGCAATTGCAAACTTCTCTGCGTATTATCATAACTGAAGTGCGACCACGTATTGGCTTTAATATCATTTTCAGCTGTTGTTATTTAGGACTGCCCGTTACACTGCGAGGACAGGACAATAGGAGGGTGCAGAGCGTCCTGACTCATGGTGACCCCTTTGTTGAAGCGAGGACACACAGACAGATGGTTCAAGCCGTCCTGGCGAATTTGTTACCTTTCCGTATGACGTGCAATATGTCGACGTCCCGACCGAGCGCGCGCAGAGACAGCAGCTGTCCATCCATCATGACTGTCAATGCGGAATAAACGCGTCTCTCGGCGCGCTAATGTGGCTTGAGACACTCCGAGCATAATGAATCTGATGATATAATGTTTGTGTTCTGGATCATGATGATGATGATGAGGAGGATAATGATATAAAATTGCCTTATGCGATTGTTTCAGCCTATTTTTTTTGAAAAGACGTCCTGTATTAGTGAAGCATATCAATCGTGACTAAAACTGTTATATTAAAAGTGCAAAAACAGTGCTGGGGGAGAAATCTAAAATGGAGCAAGAGAATAATAAACACATATTAGCGATGGAGGCATTACAGGCCAGTGCGTTCACTCCCCACGCGGCCCCTCATCATCTCTGGCCGAGTCTTTGGAGAAGGCTTGTGTGGAATTGGGGTAATTTGCGTGAACGGGCGTTGATTTACATTCGCGGCAGAGGTTAATGACAATGTCGTTCCTCGCCGCCTGTTCTTTTCATTGTAATGTTGTTAGGGAGAACCCAGGGCCGCACACCCCGCCCCCTGGTCCCCCCGACTGCCAGCACGACCTGAAACGCTTCCAATTTGCTTGAACGTTCGCGTGGAGATCTGTAACTCCTAATAGATCACGTGCAGATGGGCATTTTCTCAGCTACCGCTGATTTGTTCAGGTTTACCCGCCAGAACAGGATAGACGGAAGTAGAGGACTGTAATGTGTGCATGTGTTGTTTGAGTAACAACGAATCCATATTTGACTGGTCTGCTTAGACAAGCGTTTAGAGCACAATTGCACATGCCTGTTTTACTTTTAAAAAAAATAGTAAATAGTCGTTTAATATATTTTAACGATTCATTCATCACAAGCTGCTGTTATTCCAGTCTTCAGAGTCATGTGAGAATCACATCAACAAATCAAGATGTAATTATTATTATTAATGTTGAAAACAGTTTTGCTGGTTAACATGTTTGTGTAAAGCATTAGGCTGTACTTTCCAGGATTCTTTGAAAAATAGAATGTGTAAAGGAACCTTTTTTATTTGAAATTGAATCCTTTTGCAGCATTATACATGTCTTTACTACCCATTTTGATCCACTTTATGCATCTTCGCTGAATAGAAGTATTTCTTAAAATAATTGTACTATCTTCTGTAGTGCATCTTGCATGCATCACACGCACACTCATTAAGACAAAGAGTAAAAAAGTAAGCTATTGCAGTCTGTTAATTCTGAGTCTATAAACACTAATGTTACTAAGTGGAAACCATGAAGAGCTGACCCTCCAAAATATATACCCTAAAAGGTTCAACACCGAGTTTTTGTGGGTTTAGTGCGATTTATTGTGAGTGCAGAGATGGAGATGCACAGAAATGTGCTCATACATTGATGTTGTGTTAAAAATCTGTGGTATGCCTCAGTCTAATGAGGGTTTCTTGGGTTTTTGGTCCTGTTGTAACAGTGTATTGCAACGGAAATTCTGCTGCATGTCAAGTCTCTTTTTAGAGGATTTGGATGGTTTTCTGTTTGTTTTCATTGTGCAAATTATCTGTGAGGTTCTCAAGAGAAAGCTCATGAATTCCAGACAGTACAATGTCTTTTTCTTTTAGAGACAGGTTATACTTATGTATTCTGTTCATTTGTTTTCAATATCCATTTAGTGAGGATGGTTCTCTTGTCACCAGATGTGTTTTGCACCATACAATGGAGCAAAACATGTACATAGTTGCTTGTTTTTGTGAAATTGACAGTCTTTCAACTTGACAGACTGTCTAAAAGTATAACGCTGTTATACTGTGTTATAAATCTCAGATCAAATTAAAGGACTGGTGCTGCTAACTGCATATAATTCAATTTTACAGTAAATAAAGAGCAACATGCAGTGATGAACACATTATGATTATGAGCAGATAAGTGCAATTTCATCAATTTCATCATCTTTTGGTAACTGCTGTGCTGGTACACCCTCACAAACTACCAAAATCTTCGGCCATCTGTCACACACTCATCTTCTCTCATACTGTGTATACTACACTCCCTTAAACACCAAATCAAGGATATCCACAGCTTGCTGTAGAGAGAGACGTGATGTATGTCATCAGTTATATTCTTGCTGACTCCCTGGACTCCTTCCAGTTTGAGCAGCACAAATCTCTTGATTACATTAAATTAGCACAGACATGTCAATTCGATGACCTGAGTTTAATTTAGTTCTCCACTGATTGGTTGTACTTTAATTAGTATTCCTTGATGAGTTAAGCATCACTATCACTATTGCTCATACTCTTGAATTAAGGATTCGTGTCTACTGGTGTAGTGGATATTTTCTGTTACTATTCATACAATCTGGGGAACGACTTTTGAGATTGTGGAGTAAAGACCATTACACACTCCGAAATTTTTGCATGTAAAAAAAAAAAAATAAATGACCTCACGTTTGTCAAACAAGTTTACGCACTGCCTCTGAATTTTTCATACATCATTAAAAAATGGACCAGGTTAGTTTTTCTGGGTTTTTGCATCTGTAGCAAGTATTTTGATAGGATGTTCAAAAATATGAAAAAACGCATATGAAAAACTCTGCCTCCAAGCAGAAGGACCTTAAGTGGTGAAAGCATTAAAACGTTAGGAAATGCAGAACTTTATGGAAATTAAAAGTGAGAAATGCCAAGTGGCAGCCAATCTCTGTGAGGTGAAGACAAGCCAAGGCTGTGATATGTCATGAATGTGTTTCAAGATCTGTTGCCAATTTCTTACTGACGTTTCTCATCTTGCATGGTATACATAGTTGTATTTTATATATACAGTGGATTATAGGTAGGCATTCAGACTCCCTTTTCGTTTTTCACTCTGCTATAATGCAGACATTTGCAAGTCATTTCAAGGTAATTTTTTCCCTCATTAATGTACACACAGCAGCCCATATTGACAGAAAAACTGAAATATCACATGGTCCTAAGTATTCAGACCCTTTGCTCAGTATTTAGTGGAAGCACCCTTTGATCGAATACAGCCATGAGTCTTTTTGGGAAAGTTTCAACAAGTTTTTCACACCATTCCTCCTTATAAAATGCCTATGTGTGTATGTATAAAAAATACTGTCCTACCCCAAAATTATATAAATGCACTGCTGTTCAGTTTGCGTTCAGTTTTATGCTCACTAAAGCTGCGTTTACAAAAAAAGGCAATATTGTGAAATATCATCAGAATTTAAAAAATTTGTAAAATTTAAAATAAAATATAATTTAATATTTTTCTGTGAGGGCAAAGCTGAATTTACCATTACTCCAGTCTCCAGTCCAGTCTCAGACATTTTATTATACAATTAATTGTAATATGTCTGTATTGTACTATGGTACCATATACAGTATAATATGGTGCAACATTACTCATGAAATCAATCAGATTTATGGTTTTACAACTAAAGTCATATCTAAGACTAAAGGGATGGGCTCAAGCTAACATTAAGAACACTTCAGCAAATGCAATTTTTAATCATTCTATAATCAGCTGATATGCCACAACCATAAACCCATGGGCAAAGCATCAGGGCTTCACATCCCAATCAGGTTCATGTGATCCATAGTATAATATCTATGTTCTGCAGTTTCGAGATGATCTGATTCTGGGTCTGTCCTGAACGAGGTTCGTCAGCGCCTCTTCTCTGCAGTGCCTCTGTGGAAGTGTGTCACGAGCAGACAAACTTGTGAAGCTCTACCGCAGCACCACTGAGAGTGTTATTGCCAGCGACAGTGCACTCCAGTGTAGAACACCGAAACCACCTCCTAACATTCATTCCCAAACCTGAACGGACCATATGGAGTCCAAACCGTCCACAATAGAAGTCTCTCTATTTTTAGAATGATTGCCTTCCTTCTGTTGAGGTCAAGGTCGGTTAAGGGGGAAGGTCAATATCGGCGTTGGTCCGTATCGGTTTGTATATATTATTTCATGTTTGCATGATGAGGTGCCGTCTGAGTCCCGTGAGGAGCTTGACCTGTTTAACCTTTCGTCCCTCCCCAGGCCGGCTGGTGCGTAGACGTTACAGCCGGTGACCCCGCCGAAAACACACGCAGATGCGCAGAGAACTGCCACGCTTATGTTGATCTGCATACCAAATGTAATACCTCCCCAAAATTCAGATTCGACCCCCCACAAGTGAACTCTGACCTCCCCGACATAATTAAAGAGAGCGAGCGAGTGGAGCGGCTCTATTTGTCTCATTTTGTGGGTAATGTGGTGATGGAGGGGAGAGGTGGGGGAGGGATGTTGGTCACCACCTGACTAAACCCTCCTCCACATCACTCCCTTGGTCTCCTCCTCAGGGGGAAGAGGATTTATTGTGCACGCGCTAGTGTGTGTGTGTGAGAGGGGGAACGGCACGTGCCAAGTGTCTGGTGCTGAATCATACCCCCCCCCCCGCCTCCTTTCCCCGCAAACCTCGAGGCCACATTGAATTTACACACAACACACTCGCATGAACACACACCGTGTAGTTTCACTGCACACGCACTTATTAACACTGAGACACTCAGACTGAAAGTGTTTGAACAATTCTCGCATCTTTAGATACAGTATGTTGTGGTATGGACAGTTCAGATTGGATTGAACTGTATGAATGTGGCCTGGATTATATTTTTGCAAAATAAAAAAATTTAAACATAAGCACGCTTCTGTCGATTTAGCGTTGCATAGCATCATGGGCCACAGGCATTATAGCCAGTAGTAATGGAAACCAAAATATATATGTAGGTTTTTCTCATAAAAAATATATTTTTATATGTAAAAATATATTCTCAGAAGTCATACATATCACGGAATACTGTATATTGTATGATATTCTTAGTAATAAAATACACAGTAACAATATTATATAACTACACATACATATCCTGTACACATATATAGATTGTAATTAATTATTTTAGGAAATAAAACTAAAGAATATTTAAATTTTGATATTTAGTATTTGCAAACTAGCAAATGCTTTGTAAAAATCTTTATTATTATTATTTGTATTATACTTAGTGTATATATATGTTTTATACTTGAAAAAACTTTTTTTTATTTTTATAGAGAATTTATTAGATTTTTTTCTTTTTTACATATTTAAGTTGACATAATTGTACACATAAATTGTTTCATATAACTATTAATAAATAATATCGTTTTTTAAATATTGTGTTTTGTTGTCATTTATTGCAATCATTTTAGTTGACTAATCTCTTTAATTAGTCCCCATTATCCAGATCTCAGAAATGGAGAATTTATCTTCAACAGCATAGATTTTTTTTTGCTAAATCCCCCCCCACACATACACACACAGACACAGTTTCTGTCTTTTGCTCTATCGCTCGCTCTCACTCACTCATGCACACACACACGTAAATTTGTTCTCATTCTCGTGCTTGTTATTGGTGTGAACGAGCGAAAAGGATTCTCTTCAAATGTGTTAACTCTACTTCTCCATCCTTACTTTTTTCCATCCTCCACAGTCTCATGCGCACACTCGCCTGCACATCATCCACACAGACTGTGGAATCAGAGTTTATTAATAATACAAATGGCTTTCTTAATGTGCTGCTGTATTCGAGTAGGTACGCTCAGCCGTTAATCATGCGAACATCAACATTGTTTGTTTGTTTTGCATGTGAATCCTCAGATTCCATTGTTTTCTATATCTGCCCCTGAGTCAGCAGTTAGTCGGTAATCATGCCACAGTGCTTTTAATTGCTCTGTTAATTGATAGGAAACAGAAAGGCTTTAATTAGATGTAATGATACGAGGCACTCTCTGTCACTGTGGAGCTAATGATTTAGCACGCTAGCACCAGACTGGATGCTTCATGAGGAGATTTACATATGAAAAGCATGTGTGCGAGTGTGTTTGTGTGTGTCTGTGATAGGGAGAGGGAAAGAGAGAGTGGGGTGAACATAGAGAAACAGAGATCAAGTTGGAGAGCATTTGTTAAGAACAATAGGGAAGAACAGAGGGAGGCTGAGTGAAATTCAAGCTGTATTGTTTCATCGTTGCAAACAATAGTGAGACCTTTACTGGTTTGAAGCATCAGATTTGAACAGTGGTGCCCTACAGATGCGCACTGCTTCCATCAAAATCTCTACAAAGCTGCTTTTCTAAGAAAAGGAGCTTTTTAACGGAGAGAGCAATTGCCTTAATATTTTTGATACGCCACCCTTAAAGGGATAGTGCACCCAAAAAATAGAATTTCTGCCATCGTTTTCTCAGCCTCATGTGTTTATATATATATATTCTCTTATATATCTTTCTATGCTTCTGTTTTTCAATGTTTTATCGTTTTGCTTGCTTTTGTCTTATTTTAAAATAATAATTTTTTAAAAAAGAAATTTTTAAAAACAATAATAAACTAGGGTTTTTTATAGGGCATGAACCTTTTATGTTATAGGAAATATGCCAATAAAAAAAAAATTATAAATTGGGAATCATTTAACTAAACAAATTTGTAAAAAACTATTAAATAATTTCTTTAATTTTTTATAATTTCAGTTGTAGCATCATTTCCAACACGCATAATGAATAATAATTAATTAAATGAAGCTTGAACTTGATATTAAATGAATTGTGAAGGATGAAAATTACAGCAATTTCTTTTGCGTCTTTTTAATTCAAGCTGTAATTTTGCAAAAAGTGCATTAATGGTATTTAATTGTGTTTTCTATGTACTCAAATACTTTGAAACTATAATTTCACTTGCTGTCAATTCCATTTCAGAATGTCATAATTTGAGGTGTACTGGAAATAACACTCTGCTGGGAATATATGACTTTCAAGAAAAGTAAAGTGTTGCAATTCTTCAGTGATGCATGTGTATTTACCGGTGGACGTTGTTAGTCGACTAGACGATGGCTTTCGGTCTTTCAGGGTTTAACACAACATAAGGGTGAGATGACAGAATTTCCATTTTTGAGGTAACCGTTCCTTTAACATCTGAATCTGTCCGAAAAAAGGCAAGGTGGGTGAGAGTTAAAGAGACAGAGCAGCAGAGAGATGAAAGTCTTATCTCTCTGAACAGAGCCAGATAGGCCATCGTTTATCTGTTTACAGACAGATGCTCTGATACAGTGAAATTACTGCAAAACATTTGAGTGACAGAGTGAAGGAGAGTGTGAAAGAGAGCGAGGGAGGTGAAAGGAGAGCTGGAGTGACCTTGCTTTAGATCCCGGTTGGATGTTTGACATTGGGGCGTGTTGCAGGCAGCACCAGCGTTTATCTCTGATAGCACGGGCACTCAGGGCAAAACAAAAAACAACAAACATTTCATAGTTATTTTATGCCTTTTCAATCATGCTGTGTTTTTTTGGTGGTGTAAGTTATGACACTGTACAGAAACGCTGTGTTTTGTTCCGTGATGGGCTCATATTTCAGTCTAAGAGATGTGCTGTGATATTGGCTTCTTGATGCAGGACTCTCACTCGCTGATTTGTTTCTCTCATCAGTCCCGTGGGTAATTTAGCTAGTGAAATCACACCTTTTCTTTCTCTCCGCTCTTCTTCGATTTCCTGTCCCAATGGTGGCCAATCACACAGCGGTGTCCTTGGGGGCCAGCCTTGGGTAGGGGGACGGATGAGGGGGGTCACGTTCCCCCCACTCCCTTCACCCTCTTATATTTATTGTGCCGAAGACAAGCCTTCTCTCTCTTCCTTGCACTCTCAGTGGTCCTATAAGATATACTGGTCACACAGTAGTATATAAACAGAGGACAGGGTTTTTTTTTGTTGTGGTGTGGTAAAGCAGTTGCAATTTTGCAGATTAATTAAGGGATGTATTGGTGTTAACCAGCTAATAAAATACTTTAAGAAATATGCCCAGACTGTATTTTGATGGCACATTTATGTAGATGCTCGCTATATTCTGTTAAATTATACAAAGCACATACAGCTGTGAAGCTTGCAGGTGGAGGAAGTGAGAAAAAAATAGGTTAACAACAAACTCTAGACATATAATATATTATAGAAAATATGTAAAGAAATGGCTCCAAGTTGTTCATGACATTTATGTTTTTTTATATTCCAAATTCTTGTGTACTGTTGAAGCTCTATTACAGGGAAAAAGCTTGCTGGTGAAATTGAAAGGTTGAAGAGATTTACAGGAAATATTTGTATTTATTAGTGCTATTATATTTTATAAGTATTATTTTTTCAGTTATTGTTTTCTATTGTTATTGGAAGTTTTTGTTTCTAGTATTATTAAATTTTAATTAAAATTTTTTTTTATTTTTTTTTTTACATTTTTCTAATTAATGTTCTTGTTTTAATTGAAATATTTATTATTAATAATATAGAATTTAACTTGAAAAGCCAGGTTTCTCTAGATTGTAAAACAAGAAGGTCTATACAAAAACTATAAGTCTAACAAATATAATGAAGATCATTATATATGGATATGGGATTTGTAAAAATTTGGGATTTGTTTTTTATTCAATTGTTTCCTTTGTTTTTTGTTTGACTTTAGCAAATGATGTTAATGAATGCAGTAAATGTTTAGTCTAATTTTGTTGAACGTATTTTGCAACCAATTTTTGCATTTTATATCCCGTTCCTTGTTAAAGTATGTTACTGTCTATAATGTCTTAAAGTGCATGTGTGAGAGTGTGTACTTCTGCTCAAGTGTGTGCATATGTATACATACACTACAAAGGCTGGCTAATTCAGATGAGGGACGGTGCCGGTTATCACACAGGAACACGCCACAGTGAGTGTATGCATGCTTTTGTTTCTGACTGTCTGTATTTTAATGAGCTCGGCCTATCGCTGCAGTGCTGCACGCTACAGCGGCTCTTCACGCAGGACAAGTGTGACAACAACCCCCCGCCACCCCACCCGGCAGATTACCCACCACTCATACACATCCATATATTAACATTCTCACCCAAATATCCCAATCTAGCTCACGCACACATTACATCTACAGTCGAGAAACAAGTGGTGGGACTGCTGTCAAATACAGCTCATCAGCGCTGATGACTGTAAAGTATAAAACTAGAACAACGCCTTATAAATGTGTATATGTCAAATTGCATTAACGTCTCAAATTTGTAAACTTTTTTAGATTATTTTTAATTTTTACTTTGCTAATGCAGTGATACTGTAAATGTCTTTGTACAATACAGTGTATCCTACATTTGTAAAACTTTTAAAACTTTTGTAAAAAAAAAATCTGTAGAAAAAGAAAAAGTTGCTGCTATTTTTGACAGGACATTTTCCATTACATTTATGGACATTTCTTTTTATCCTAAAAGACGAAACAATGCTTTATTTAAAACACCTGTGAAAAAACAATACAGACAATTCCTTCATGTTAACTAAGTATAGACTTTAGAGTGCGGTAAATGCAGTAAGGTGGTGGGGAAAAAACAGCTCAATAATTCATGTCAAGTTAGTTTTTTATGATTCAGATCAAATGTGATAAACAAGTGGGTACTTTGTTATTAGTCTGTACACTTCCGCAACTTTGAACCATTCTTGTAGATTTGATCAAATGTTTTTGACAGGTTGTTAATACTGTATGATAAATACATGAATACATCAATACATCAACAAAAAATCTGTAAAAATTTGGTAAAAAAATGGTAGCTGTGGTATGGAAGTCTACTGTATTCATTTAACAACATAAGATGTAACAAACAATCGTAATAAATGTAACTGATAAGAAAAAACTAAGAAGTATTAAAACATTCAATTTGAAATGAAATGCAGGGAATTCTGGGAATGTCAGTTGATGGTTTTTTCCCCTGTAGATTTTATATTATTTTCACTTCCACAAACATACAGTATTTTACCATAAGGTTGTCTGAAATGTCCATTAGTTTTTCACCATATATATTGGGGGAATTTAACGTTAACCATTTTACAGGTTTTTACTGTAGCACAGTAGGCGTTCCTCAAATCTTACCCTGGAGGCCCGATGCACTGCAGAGTTTAGCTCC
This sequence comes from Enteromius thamalakanensis, assembly GCA_032357475.1. Classification (NCBI taxonomy): domain Eukaryota; kingdom Metazoa; phylum Chordata; class Actinopteri; order Cypriniformes; family Cyprinidae; genus Enteromius; species Enteromius thamalakanensis. The sequence continues at coordinate 8,963,920 of JAUCMT010000054.1, read as the reverse complement.
AACCCTGATAAAACTCACCTACCTGTGTTTTCTAATGATCCTTAAGACACTG